>JAPKLW010001811.1:97233-116775 GCA_026898455.1 Plectranthus barbatus | reverse complement strand
GGGCCCGCGGTCGATGAGGTGGTGGGGCCAACGGGCTGCGAGGCAGTCGGGCCAAAAGTCTGGCCAAAAGAGGAGGCTGTCGAATCTGAAAAGATAATATAAATATATAAGTAAAATATAGTCAAATATAAATTAAATTAAACACAAGTACCTCTAGAATAAGGAGGATACGGTGGGGCCCATCTCTCGCTACGGCGAGGGCGGCAGAGAAGTGTATCTGCGAGGTCCAGTAAGAAGCCCTTCAACCTATGAGTAACCCTGGCAGATATCGGCTCCACAATATTCTGACTCACACGATCAGCTACCGGCACCATCAGTCTATCTGCAACTGGCCCAATAAGTCGCTGAGCCACCGGATCAATCATCGTCTCTGCCAATGGCTTAATAACCTGCTGTGCCACTGGATCAATGATCAGATTCGCTAATGGATGTATAAGCTGCTGCGACAGTGGTGGAATATCTCGCTGCACCGCTGGATCAATCATGCGATCAGCCACTGGAGCAATCATGTAATCTGCTAGTGGCTGCACGAGCCCTGCTCTCAGTGGTGGAAGAAGTGTATCTGCCAGTGGCTGCACGAGCTGACCAGCCAATGGCACTGCAAATCGCACCATGTCGTCCGTGGACATTCCGTACCACTCGTACCATGGAGGCTGTCCAGTCTGAAAAGATAATATAAATATATAAGTAAAATATAATCAGATAAATATCAAACAAATTTAAACACAAGTACCTCTCGAGGCTCTGCAGATGCGGAACGTCGCGGGCGCTTCTTAGCCCGTCGCCGAGGAGAAAAATGAGTAGGCTCAAAAGAAGAGCGGACTGGAACCTCAAAACCACCACCACTCCCCATTTCGAACTCTGGCCATGGGTCGCATTGTAGCGGCGACTGCTGCGGTGGCGGCGACTGCTGCGGCGGCGGCGAGGGACGGGGCTGAGGTGATGGCTGCTGATATGGCGGCGACTCCGGCTGCTCATGTGGCGGCGACTCCGGCTGCTCCGGAACCCTCCTCGAGGTACTAGCAGATGGCTGAGAGGCTGATCGTCGGGGCTTGAAGCCCCTATAAGGTATAAATCTCCGAATCAACGGGTTCTCAGCATTCCTCAAGCTGAGCCAACTCTCAGAATTGGCCTCATCATCTGTCGGCTGCAGTGTAGTACTGCAAGCATGCTGAAAAGAAACATAAATGAAATAAATAAAATAATACTTAAATTATAATATAAGTATTAAAAACTGTAAACAATAATTACCTCATGTCTGAAAAAAGTGGTGAAGTTGGAGTCCCTAATATAAACAGGTCTCCACAACAGGCATCGAGACCTAGTCTCCTGACCCTCCTCTGGCTTAATGCGCTTCGCAACTAAGGCTGCCAGATCAGGGATCACCTCGTACGACCATGCCTGCACAATAATGCAAATAATTTACAATCTAGTCTTTTATAAATTAAAAATTAAATAAATAAAAAAAAATTACTAAGAATTACCTCCAACACCCAAAAAGGGCCATATACATGCACTAAAGGCACCTTCTTTGTCTTTGATGATCTGATCACGACAGACATCTGATACAGCAAAATACTGAAGGACCACGAGCCCCAAGGGAATGCCCTCCACTGATGAGGTCTCTCCACCAATGCATAAATCCAGGGGTCTACGTGTCGCTTCCCATCATGGCACATCAGCATACGATAGAAAAATAGAATCTCAGCGATCTTCACGTAATCATCAGCAGAATCGCTCAAACTCAGCTCGGTACTCATAAAATCAACATGCAACTGGTCAACAGAAGGAAGGGTAGTGTAGTGAGAAGATAAACAACCATCCTCCGGCGAAATATGAACTCCAGTAGGGTCAAAACCCGAATCTCCGAACCGCAGCCCGGTCATCAAACAGAACTCATCAGCGCCAAATCTAATGTTGGTTTCACCAACACGAAACCACAGCTCATTCTCCGCTCCCTCCACCTCAATCTCGTGGGTGATCAGTGCCCACGTAGCACGTATCGTGCTCTTCTTCCACCGAAAACTCAGAAAATGACCGAACGGTCCTTCCCTAAATAATTCCAAACTCTCCTCTCCAAAGCTCAACAAACGAACCCGAATATCCTCAAGAATGTCCCGGTCGTAAAAATTCATCGACCGCGGGACTTTGCCCTGCAAATTGGGCCTGATCCACTCCCAATCCTGCAATTAAATAAGATAAAATATATGTAAATAAAAGGGAAATTAAAAGAATTAAAATCAGAATTCAATTGCAGAAACATTGGCCGAAATCGAGATCTCGCCTGAAATCGAGATCTCGATTTTGGCCAATGTTTGTCTTCTTCGCAAATTTAATCATAAAATCGACAATGAACGCATGAAATCGACCGAATTAAAACATGTAATCAACTAAAAAATATATTTCAACACATATAATCAACTAAAATCACACTACAATGGAAGTTTAAAACTAAAAAAACAGGGAAAAAATCGTTCAAATGGGGAAATTCAATTGAAGAAATCGGGAGAAATCGAGATATCGCCAGAAATCGAGATCTCGATTTCTGCAACTGTTCGTCTTCTTCGACCCACACGCCCAGTTTCGAAAATTTTATCATAAAATCGACAATGTATGCATGAAATCGACCGAATTAAAGCATGTAATCAAATAAAATCAACTAAAAAATATATTCCAACACATATAATCAACTAAAATCACACTACAATGGAAGTTTAAAATTAAAAAAAATAGGAAATAAATCGTTCGAATGGGGGAGAATGATACCTGGTTTTGTTCGCCAGACATCGTGTAGACGAGATGTAGCTTTTTTTGGGGTTGGGCGTGCAAAATCCGGTGGTTTGGAGCTTCAAATCGGAAACAATGGAGGAAGAATGGGGCGGTGCTTGTTCGCCGTTTTCGTTCGAAAGAGAGAGAGAGAGAAAGTGGGGTAGGTGGTGGGGTTGGTGGTGGGGTAAATGCATAATAAAGCCAAAAAAAATTAATGTTTATCAATTTCAAAGTTTAAATTCTCTCTCCAATCATTAGAAAGTGGCTAAAAAACATACATTTTTATCCTTGTGGCTATATAACATATTGACTTATCAAAAGTGGTTATATAAATTTTGCGCTCAAGAAAAAACACGCAACAAATTCTCGTTTGTAAAAAAGGTCCAAAAAATTGATCTGCATATTATTCATATCTATATAAACTAGTACTCCCTCCGTCCCAGTAAAATAGTCCAACTTCACCGGGGCACAATAATTAATGTTATAGTAATTAGAGATATTTAGGAATTTAATTAGTTAATGGATTAGTAAAAAAATATTTTAAAAAAAGGAAACAGTAAAAAAACTCAAAAATAAAGGGAGAAAAAACTGAATACATATGGAGGCAAATACACCCTATTTCACACATCAAATATTTCTGTTTGCCCACTTAAATACATCTATAACTACAAGCAAATTTACAGTTCATAATTTACACTAAACACTTCAAAAAAAAATGGGAAAACATAAAAATCTAACAATTCTTCAAAAAGAAGAGATAGTGAGGTATTTGCTCATGCACTGCAAAAATGGCAAACCAGCAAGAGGCAAAATAAACGAAGCTGTTGCAGTCTTGAACTATTGTCGGAAGACGGTGTCACGGGTCTGGAAAGTTGCAAGGAAGCAAAAGAAAGATGTGAAGTAATTAAAGTAAACAAGACATTGAGAGAAAAGCAACAAATATACAAGGTAAATGTAGATGAAATAGAGCAAGTGAATTATCAAAAGAGGGGTACAATTAGGTCTCTAACAGATAGTCTACATATTTCTAAATCGATCGTGGGAAGATGGGTTAAAGATAAACTGATTATAGCTCACACAAATGTCATAAAACCCGAATTGACAGCCTAAAATAAACTGTTAAGGCTAAGTTTCAGTTTCCAAGCCATTGAGTATGATAATGCTTCAAGTATTCTAAAATTCAAGCTTATGAATAATGTGGTTCATATTGATGAGAAATAGTTTTACATAAGCAAAGACACCCACAGATACTACATGACACATAGGGAACAAGATCCACATAGATATTGTAAAAGCAAAAAATTCATCCCCAAAGTCATATTTATGTGTGCTGTCTGCCGATCGATATTTTCAGAAAATGGGAGTGTGGTTTTTTATGGAAAATAGGAATCTGGCCTTAACCGAATTGGTGACAGCAAAAAGAAATAACAAAAACAGAACAGGGAAGTTTGGTCATGAAGCCAATAGATTCAATCACAAAGCAAGTCATTAAAGATTGCTTATTGAAGCAGATAACAAGTTTACAATTTCTAACTTGTGATGCATGTAAAAATGATTTAATCCTAATATAATCAAGCTGATTGTATTTAATGCATTTCATATTTCCATGTAAAAACAGATTGTACCAGCAATTAAGGAGAACTGACCTTATTTATTAACTTACATACATCAGGATAATGCAAAACCACATATAAATGACTCTGATCCAGACTTTAGATCTATTGCAAATTCAGATGGTTTCAATATTAAGTTAGTGCAACAACCAACAAATTCTCCAGATTTAAATGTGAATGACCTAGGATTTTTTAGAGCAATTCATAGCCTGCAACAGCAGCAAGCTTGCAAAAATGCAGATGAGCTTGTTAAAGCAGTTTCAAGTAGTTTCAATACACTTGAACCTATGAAGTTGAACAAGGTGTTCTTATCTTTACAATCATGTATTTTGTTTAATTGTAAATTAATTTACACTAATTAATCATAATCCTCCCTAGTTATAGAATGAGATTATTTTACGGGACAAGGAAAAATGAGAAACAAGACTACTTCAACGGAACAGAGGGAGTACTAGATTTGCACCTGAGCGAATCAAAAACATATTTTAATTTATAATTTTATGATATAATTAATAAAATTATATATTTTAACATATTTTAGAAATTTATTTGACATATATTTAATTTTTATTCACGATAATTATACGTCAAACTATTAACTATATATACATATATGTAAATTTAATAAAAATAAAAAGTATGAAACACAAAATCTATGATATTTGATTTAAATATAATCTCATAAATGATATAATATATGTATTATTTAAAAACATAATAAATACTCAATAAGATCTACTATTTTGAAGAAAAAGTCACAAACATAAAACTGTTTTGTTGTATTTTTATTATTGTTTATTATATATCTATGATATAATATAATTAAAAAATAAAAAAAAAATTGATAAATATTTTTGGCGGGAACAATTAATAAACACTATTTTTTTTTAATATTGTATATAGAGTTGCATAAAATTATTAAATTTACGTACTATTAATGAATCATAAAAATATCAAGCGTACGTTTTCACTATAACATACCAACGTACACTTTATATTTTTAAAATAAAATAAAAAAATTAGGCAAAAACTTGCGTTAGGCAGGCCTAAACGGTTTAGGCGGGTTTTATCCTACCCAAATGGGTTGACCCATCCCAAATAGGGTTCATTAATCCCAATTAGGGTATATTATATGGGTTTGGGCTTGGGTTAATGGATAAAACCCGCCTAAATCATTTAGGCCTGCCTAACCCAAGACCTTCCCAAAAAATTATAATTAAATTAAATAAAAAATCAGTTTAGTATTCCCATTTTTATATATTTTTAAGAGGAAAGATATAAAAATTGCCATTTAAATTATTTAAAAACCCTAAATAATCATTATTATGTATAAATTATTTAGATTTTTATTATAACTAAAAATTGGAACTCATACTCGAAAACTTATTTTTATTTTATTTTATGGAGCTCGAACTTATTGTTCGAACCTCTAATTGATTACTCCCTCTGTCTCAATTTATTAGTCCCACTTACCTTTTTTGTTTGTCCCACTTATTAGTCATCTTTTCTAAAATGATAAACTCTTTCACACTCATTAATAAAATATTAATTCTACTACACTCATAAATATTGATTATTGTGCCATTTTGGTTTGAGACTAATAATTAGGGATTGTGCTATTTTGGTTTGGGACTAATAATTAGGGACGAAGTAGTATTTGATTATATAGATTTTTATTGTTATAAAAAAAAATAGAAGAAGAGAATTAGCGCCTTTGTGTTTGGTTTGGATATTGATGCCAATCCCTAGCAATCAATTTCAATTTTCAAACACAACGATACAGGACTGAAGTCGTATTAACAGATTCGTAATTCTTGGTCTCCGACATCTCCTCTTGACCAGTATAATTGCTCCGCTCGCGCTGGCCGTATCGAGGGAATGGCGGATGATGATGCGCCGCCGCCAATTAGGCTGATGAACTTCGTTTCCGAAGACCAGGTTTTATATTCCCTCCTCATGTCTACTTAATTTTACTTTTTCTTCTTCGCGCTATCATTATTGTTGTTGTTGTCGGATTAATTAGACAACAGCAAATACTGAAATAATGAAGTGTTTAAATAGTTGGCAGAAGCTCGTAAGAACAGACAAAATAAGAAATAAATGATTAATTTAATAATAAAAAATTAAGAAAATATAATCATATTAAAATAAATAAATAATATATTTATATTCTTATTTATTTTATAAAAATATAAAATTAAGATAAAAATAAATAATTAATATAATAATATTATTATATTAATATATTAAAAAGAATAATATATAATATTATAAAATAATATAATTATCAAAATATTTTAGATTAATATTATAAAAATAAATAAATAAGAAAATAATTATAAAATAATATGAAATAAATAATTTTGGTAATAATATATGGGAATGAAAATGAAAACCCACCATTTTGGAGGGTTTTGGTGATTCTCAAGTATTTGGGAATCATTCTCATATTTTCATTCCCATATCCTTTAACCAAACATGAGTTTCGGAATCATTTCATTCTCTTATTCCGAAACCCACCAACCAAACGCCCCCTAAGTAATTCTATTCTAAGACCTTAGATATATATTCATGGAATATGCATATTTAAGGAATATATCCATGCATATAAATGATTTCATAAATCAATGATTGATTGATTTTTACATAATTATTCTTTCCCAATCATGATACTTTCTAATCAATCTTAAATCATAGAAATTCTACGTTGTTCCATTTTAAAATATTAGATATATATGAATATGCGAATAAAACCCCAATAAATTATATGAAATTCATCAAATTTAGCTTTGTTCTCTCTTTTGTTATATATAGATCAAGATTTTACTTTGATTTCATTTCACGATTAAGCAAATAAATTATAATATTAATATATGTAAAAATAAATAATATTAATACATGTAATTTTAATTAGTTTTACCATTTATAAATCCTACTAAAATCAATGTTAAAAAATAAGGAAAATAATAAATAAACATATTATATATAACGAATTGATTCAATCTATAAAAAATTCCCAATTTACTATGTGCCATAAAAAAAATTGTCACCGATGAATTAATAATATAAAACTATAGAATAATGGTAATTCATTATTTTATGGTTGTACACAAAAACTACATATATGATATTTTTTTGATATATTTCTAATATATTTTTTACAAATTATAAACCTTTATAAATAGATAGAAATAGAATACAATGTAATATATATAGAAGCACATATATTATTTTAGAATTTATTTAAATGATATAATCGACAAGTATATCATTCATATTAAAATTTCAATAAATAAATTATTTAATTAACCTTAAAGATAATTTCATATGCTAGATGATAAGAATTTTAAAAATGGTAGGGAGTTTTGAATTAATATTGGCCTAAAATCATGCCTAAAATTTTGATTATAACATAAATAGACTAAAATAATATTATAAATACCACAATCTTCTCATACATTTTCATTGTTTTCCAACATTCATATTCCAAATTAAAGTTGATTCGTTTTGGTTTCTACTTCATCTTTTAAAAGTTTTGGTAGCTCTTTTCGAGGTTTTCTCGAGCTCTAAAAAAAGCCTTTGCAGCTCTTTTCCAAATTTTCTCGAGCCCTTTTTCAAGTTATCTCCAACTCTTTTTCTTCTTTTATCATCAATCAGGTACATTTATAAAATTCAAAATGAAATATTTTTCTTTAATAAGGAAGTCAGGCTACAGTTACATTGACAATAATTGTTGCAGGTGTGGAAGGGAAGGAGAAACGCACAATTGTGATTAACCAAAGAGGTTGAGACAAATTGGATTACAAATAATTGTGCAAAGAATCTTACGAAGTAGTTGGATTCGCGCCCCCAATGAAATGGACATTATTGTTGTAATTACACCTACGATTGTAATTAATACCTCATTCATCTTTGTATTTTATTCATCCTATGTTATGTAATAATATCCATATCTAATTGTATAGTTTAAGTCAGTTTATTGATTTACTCTTTATGATACTATAAATTTTTGAGTTTGTTTTTTCTTATTTCCATCATAGTATAGTATTGGAGTTTTGATCATGCATTTTGTGTTAAATTGGGAAAGTGAGTGTATCTTCCATTATGCAAACTCATGCTTCAAAGTTGGGACCACGACCATGTATTTTTGTTACTCATTAAATCACAGTTTATCACGATTAGTGTCTCGATCTTCAACATTTTATCCTTAATGAAAATTTTATTTAAGGGATTGTATTTTCGTAATTGAGCATCCATAGTACAAGTTGAGAGTTCTAATGAATTAGGATAATATTTAAAATAATATTGGATATTTAAATTAATATTTTAAATAAAGAATAAAGATTCGAAGTGGTTAAAAGATTTAACAATTAAATTAGCTCATGCTATAAGGAAACAAAGAATACCAAATTAAATCTTAGAATTAATTTATATATTTTAAGGAAGTATGTATAAATTATTTAGATTGATTTTTCCTTGGTTATTATTTTTCTATAATATGCATGAAAATTATAATCAATTTTCAAGAAAAGGAAAATATGTATCAAATTGAATTTTAGACATATTTATACTATAAAATTCTTAAAATACATATGTTTTGAAGATGCGTAAATCAATTAGATTAACTTTTACTTAATTGTTATTTTTCCATAATATGCATGGAAATCTTAATCAATCTTCAAGAAAAGGTAATTATGCATCAAATTAAATAATATAAATTCTATATAATGTTATTCTAATTTGTTTAAAATACGCATATTTTTTAATATGCATAAATATATTAGATTTATTTTTTCTTTGTGGTGCACCATTCAAATATTAATTTTTCCTTTGTATGAGGTTTTCAACTAAATATGATGTCATCGTGTTAAATATATGCTTTGTAGTGAACCATTCAAAATATTTAAACAATTAATTATATTTATATAATGGTCATGCATTTAGAGTTATTAGTTTTGTAATGAACATTTTCTTACATGACTGTAAGGATTTTTATTAAAAAAGAAATATTATAAAAATATTAGAATATCATAAAAAAATTGAGAAGGGAATATCATAAAAACTTAAGATAATATAAAATGATAAGTTATTTAAAAGGTCAAATTATAGTGTAAAATGAAATAAAAAATGAGAAAATGATAATGAAATATCACACAATTTGAAATATAAATGATAATGACTTTGTGGAAATTTAATTATTTATATTTTAATATTAAATTTGATATTTTATTTATAGACAATATGGGTATTAAATATATTTCATTGAAATATAAATGATAAGTTTCCAAAATGATAAATGATAATGAAATATCACACAATGAGAACCTAATTCAGTAGGGGTCAGAGTGATAATTTGAATAGAGTTTTAGCTTGATTGTGCAAAAAGAATAATCACCTTAAAAATAAGAGGGGTCTCTTTTAATAGACATAAGAAGAGAACCCACTACATCATATTGAGCCTAAACAATCCTAGCGAAATACTCAGTCTATTCGCCTTTTTGCAACGGATCGCCAATTATTTGCTTGATCCCGATAATCACAGGATTTGTTAGGGTTGACATGTAAATAAGATCGATGCATGAATCTTAGTGGGCTCGACCTGGGCTGGCGAACCCACCTAGAAGATGTTTAGGCCGATGACGTTTCGCTGCCTCCTTGGGCTAAACCAGTGAATTCAGCTGTTAGGATCTAACCCTAACATATACTCTCTCCGTCCCAAATTAATAGTCCCAAAACAAAATGACACAGTAACTAATGTTTGTGAGTGTAGTGGAATTAATATTTTATTGGTAAATGTAAAATAGTTTATCATTTTGGGAAATGAGACTAATAAATGGGACAAATTAAAAATGAAAGTGAGACTAATAAATTGAGACGGTGGGAGTATGTGTTATCATACAATCTTAAGTTTTATATATTAAAAAGATTCATATTATTTATTTATAAATTAAAAATTGAAATAATATTATTTAAAATACAAATAATTAAACTTACCACGCATCGCGTGGGTGCAATACTAGTTAATAAAATATTAATTCCACTACACTCATAAATATTGATTATTGTGCCATTTTGGTTTGAGACTAATAATTAGGAATTGTGCTATTTTGGTTTGTGATTAATAATTAGGGACGAAGTAGTATTTGATTATATAGATTTTTATTGTTATAAAAAAAAATAGAAGAAGAGAATTAGCGCCTTTGTGTTTGGTTTGGATATTGATGCCAATCCCTAGCAATCAATTTCAATTTTCAAACACAACGATACAGGAATGAAGTCGTAGTAACAGATTCGTAATTCTTGGTCTCCGACATCTCCTCTTGACCAGTATCATTGCTCCGCTCGCGCCGGCCGTATCGAGGGAATGGCGGATGATGATGCGCCGCCGCCAATTAGGCTGATGAACTTCGTTTCCGAAGACCAGGTTTTATATTCCCTCCTCATGTCTACTTAATTTTACTTTTTCTTCTTCGCGCTATCATTATTGTTGTTGTTGCCGGATTAATTAGACAACAGCAAATACTGAAATAATGAAGTGTTTAAATAGTTGGCAGAAGCTCGTAAGAACAGAGGACCTAGAGTTGAAGATGGTACCGCTCAGAGAGATAGGCCCCTCTACGAGGTATGCCTCTTCTCTATCCTTTTTTTTTTTCTTCCCATTATTATGATTTACTTCAGGGTCTGCCCTTTTGTTTTGTTAATTCTTGGCAAAAATTATATCTTTGGTTTTTGCAAGGCCATTTTCCATTGTATTTTTCCCTATTCATATTTAACGCTGCTCACGGATAGCTGTTTCGATCTCTGGATTCCATAGCTCAGCTTCTCAAACTCTTCTGGAATGCCATTTTTGTCTTGCTCTCCCATCCCAATCCCGTGCATGAGATAGATTGCACACGGATGTGAAGTGCGCGAGTCTTACTTCTCCTTTGAAAATTGCAGATTTTAAAGGAAAATAAGGATAAGAAAGATGCTGAGTTCAATGAACGTTTCAAGCACAGTAAGACTTCATTTATACAATGCAATACTTTATACTTTTTTGTTTTCATATTTGATAAAAGACATTAGTTTGCGTGAAGAAATGCTAGTGCAGTTTTGAACTTGAGAAGTAGTACTATACGGAATTGTTCCACTATCCTTATATTTAGTTCTAGTAAGGTATTTCGCAATACACTTCTCTGAATCCATGATCCCTACTACCTTTTGATTCTTCTTGCAGGGCCTCCAAAAGCTCTGGATGAAGATGAAACTGAGTTTCTTGATAAGTGGGATATGGTGAGCTATGGAGCTTTATGTTACTTGCATGAACTAATTTTTCTTTCCTTCTCTTAAATATATTTTCTTTGATCCAGGGAGTACATTCTACTAATCTAGCCAAACTATGAGTGTTTATTTTGGCATTTTAGATCTCACCACTCTTCTCTTCTTCAAATTCATTTTATCCTCAAAAATTCGCCTCGGAATTAAAGGCAATTAGTTCAGCCTAAGAGCAACTAGTATTCTAATCTCTTGTCGTTGGCGACAAAACACTGTTCAATCGATAATATGGCTATTAATGATGGTACTGGTCTACTGGATGCTGCTTTGAAATCATTGATACTTCTGCTTCCCCCTCATATCAGCTTAGTATTTGATGAATAGTATACCAAAATAATTATTAAAAAAAAAAAAAAAGAAGGGGGTGGGGGGGTGGGAGTGGGATTGCTAAAAGTAGAAATATCCTTTATGGAGCTCTAAGATTCTTAAGCCCATGGTGAAGGGGTTATTTGAAAGGAGCACCATTGGTTCAGCCTGTCTGTCTTTACTTTTAAATATGAATTGGAAAGAATCTGGTGCTCTCTTTCATGTCTGGTTATTATGAGGATATTTTAATAATTTATGATCACTCCTTGCAGTCCAAGAGAGAATATGAGCGACAGATTGCAGAAGAAGAAGTGCAACATCTGCGTAGTTTTCAGGTATTTTTAGAACACCACCTGATTGTTCTATGTTAAATTGGCACATAAGCAATCTCATCTGTATTCTTGGAACTTAGGCAGCAGTGGCATCACAGTATAATGTTGTACACGAACTGAAGGAGACTCCAAAAGATCAGGTAATTCAACGAGCATAATTTACATACATATTTGACCCTGACAAACTCGAATTTTTTTAAGCATGATTGCATTTGGGTCCGGACATATCTGTAGAGTGCATTAGGTAGTGCTAGAAGAAGCATCTGCAGTTATATTAGAGATCTCCTGAGAGAGTGAAGGTGAAAACATCATGTAGGAATTCAACTTATCAAAGAAATATGCTCATCCAAAGAAGCCAATGGCACGGCCGCTCCCAAAACCACAATAATAATCAAACTCCTAATCCTCACCAAAACTCTAATAATAAAAACTCCTAACGCCCATGAACATGTTATTAAAAGGCTCCAAAAATAACAAAACCTAGCAAGTGAAACATAATAATATCAAAAGACTCCTGAAATTATATCAATAATCTGCTACTGCTTCAACTCCTCGAGTATACACTCTTCCTGAACTCGCACTCTATCATCTCCATGGCTGTGGAATTATCAGAGATGGGAGCAATTACATTATTTAGGTGGTGAAAGTGATGTGATTGAATTAGATGGATAAACATAGATTAGGGCTCGGAGGTTTTATTCGATAAGAATATTTTTTTAGAGATAGATTAAGGTTTGATTTAGTATTTATTTGAGTTTATCCTTATATTATATGTGGTCTATATAAGAGAGTCAAGTTACTTTGTCATGCTATGATTTGGAATATTGGAATTTGTTGGATACACGTTAGTGTTAGGCATCTCTACGGATTTTTATTTTATGTTTCCTATTTTATTTTCTTCTTATCTACCATTCTTTTCTTTTCTCTTTTCTTTCTGAGTTTTGTTCCCTTTAATTGTTTGGTGCATTTAACTCTAACAAGAATATGAGGAAAGCGGGTGCATATCAGAACAGCAAGGTTTTAGGATAGGCATTGCATGTGGAAGAATAATTTTATAAAAGTAGGAGGAAACAAAATAAGAAGCTAGTCAGATATAGTTGAATGTAAAAATATAGCTGTATATTGGTAATATGGAGATGATTCAACTGTAATGTATTCTTGTGTAGGATAAAACTCCCGTCACGGGTAAGAAGAAGAATCCTCCATCTCGCCCTTTAGGCATGGTGATCAAAGTGATGCCCCAAGCTAAGAAAGCAAAAGTGGAAACACCAAGTGATGATGGAAAGGGAGCTGAAAATGAAATGACCACCACTTCCGTAGTTGCAAGTGGTTTGGTTTCATACAGCGATAGCGACGACGACGACGACGATGATGTCTGATATCATTCTGCTTTCTGTTGAGTAAACTCTCTACTCACATTTGTATTTTCATTTATTGGTATGAATTCAAAACGTTAATTTATTATCAAGACTGAGAAGATGCTGCAGCAGAAGTATGAAGTGCGACTAATGAAGCGTAGAACCCGTTGTTGATGTTGATCAGAGTTTCGTGCTTCCCTTTCTCGACTATCACTCCATTCTTCACCACAGCGATCATATTGGCTCCTTTGATGGTCGACAGCCTGTGAGCCACAACCACCGTGGTTCGGTTCACCATCACCCGGTCCAGCGCGTCCTGAACTACTCTCTCCGACTCTGCATCCAACGCGCTCGTGGCCTCGTCCAGCAGCAGGATCTTGGGGCTCTTCACTATAGCACGAGCAATGGCCACTCGCTGCTTCTGCCCCCCAGACAGCTGAACTCCCCGCTCTCCCACCACCGTGTCGTATCCGTTTTCCAAGCCACTGATGAACTTGTGGGCGTTTGCTAGCTCTGCTGCGGCTATGATTTCGGCCTCCGATGCATCTCCTCCTTTGCCGTAGCCTATGTTGGCCCGGATTGTGTCGTTGAACAGCACGGGCTCTTGGCTCACGAGCCCCATCTGCTGCCTCAGCCATTTCACTTGGAACTTTTGGATCTCAACTCCATCGATTGTGATTTGGCCTGACTCAGGATCGTAGAATCTTTGCAATAACGATATTACGGTTGACTTCCCACTCCCACTCTCTCCAACCAAAGCTACTGTCTGAATTCATCATCACAGTGCATTATGAAATATATATAGATACATATATGTATAGAAACCCTATTGTGTACATACCTTGCCACTGCGCATTGTGAGGGACAGGTCTCTTAAAATCTGAACATCTGGTCTAGTTGGATACTTGAAACTCACGTGCCTGAATTCAATTTCTCCCTTGATGCTGTCTAGCTGCACCCCAGATTCATCACTTGGGTCAATCTTGGATTTCTTATCAAGAATGGCGAACACCGAAGCGGCGGCGCCCTTGGCCTTGGTCGAGTCGGGAGCTAGTGAGCTTGACTGGGAGATGGCTATTCCTGCCATGGTTAGAGCGAAGAAAACCTGCAAATATACACACAAGAGTGCTTTACATTGTGATCATGCCTATGTGTGTGTGACAGTTACCCAAATCTAAACTTACACGAAAAACATCACTAAATGTGATTTTGCCGTCTTCAACAAGTCGTGCTCCAGCATAGAAGCTTGTAGCATAGACCAGGTACAGCAAGCCGTTGGACACACCAAATCCAACTCCACTAACCATTCCTTGTCTGATCCCATTTTTCATAGGCCCTTCACACTTGTCTCTGTACATTCCCATCACCTTCTCCTCTGCACAGAAGGAAGCAACTGTCCGTATGCTCCCGACCGCGTCGTTCGCGACTTGACTTGCTTCTTCATACATCGCCTGCAAGAAAAGCTTCAGATGTTAGAAATTTGTCACCAACTTAACTGCCTGTGATTGTGAATGATAAGTGAGTCCCAACCTTTGCATCTGCACTGAACCCTTTAATGAACTTGAGCTGGGCATACCCACTGACTCCTATTAGAGGTATCAAAGCAAGCACGATGAGTGCCAGCTGCCAACTAGCAGTGAAAGCTATAACCAGTCCAACAGTTGCAGATGATAAGTCTTGAACCGTCTGCGCAAGTGAATCACCAACTAGGGATCTAACACTGGCAGCATCAGCCGACAGCCTTGCTCCAATCATTCCACTCGAATGCTCGGCCTCATCGAACCATGCTACTTCCATGTTCACCACCTTCTCGAAGCACATCAGCCTGATCCTCTTGATCAGCTTGTTCCCCGCCACGCCAAACAGATACGTCCTGCCTGGATACGCGACCAAAGATGCGCCCCCGAGGGCCACGAATATCAAGGCCCAGAACTTTGAATCCTCGCGCAGTTTGTGTGGTGTTTCGTAGAAGGTTTTGATCACGCTTGAGATTAGTATGCCGAATATAGGCAGTATTGAGCCATTGACGATTGCAGCTATGGTTCCCAACACCAGCACTGGTATTTCGGGCTTGTTAAGAGAGGCAAGGCGGCGAATGGGGACTTTGGGATGCTTTTCGGAGGGAGTGATGCCGTCTGCATCTTCTAATGTGGAGTCAGCAGATGGATTCATTGCCTGTGGCATCACACCAAACGATAGTGATAATGAATGATGACGGCTGCTCCTTCCTGAACCAGAGGATCCTCTGCTGATGGAGCGCATGACTGAAAACTTTTTGCTTGACTGTCGAACATAGTCCATGCTGCCTGATCTTTCTCTGTCATCAGTGTTTCCTGAGTCTCTGCTTGCTTCTTGTAAGCGTATCAGCTGAGAATACGGGCCTTCCGGGTCCTGGAGCAGTTGATCATGCGTTCCTGCACCACAAGGAGAAGCAGTTGAGGTTTTTCACATACATGAATGAACCCTGACCTGCTCAGCCTTAGGAGGATGGATGGATACCTTTCTCAACCATCTTTCCTTGGTGGATAACCGCGATCATATTAGCATTCCGGACTGTGCTCAGGCGATGGGCAACGATGACTGTTGTTCTGTTCACCATGATCCTGTCTAGTGCCTCCTGCACAATTCTCTCAGATTCTGCATCCAGTGCACTTGTAGCCTCGTCCAGAAGCAGGATCTTCGGGTCTTTGAGGATCGCTCTAGCAATGGCGATTCGTTGCTTCTGTCCTCCAGAAAGCTGAGTGCCATGCTCACCAACCATACTATCCAGTCCCTGTGGGGGGAAGCTTTGGCATCAGACCAATTCAAACATCTCAGCAGAAAACAGGCCATGAAATACTAGAATAGTTGAAAGCTGACCTGGGGCAGTTTATCGATGAATTTAGCAGCATTGGCCAGTTCTGCTGCCACTCTGATCTCCTCAGTGGTTGCACCATCCTTTCCATATGCAATGTTATCCTTAATACTACCCGTGAAGAGCACCGGTTCTTGGCTGACAAGCCCGACTTTCGACCTGATCCACTTCAGCTGGAACTCTTTAAGATTGATTCCATCAATCAGTACCTGGCCAGCTTGTGGGTCATAGAATCTCTCTATCAAGCTGATCACAGTTGATTTGCCACTCCCACTCTGTCCAACCAGAGCCGCGGTCGTGCCGCTCGGGATGAACAGAGAGAAGCCTCTGAATATCTGCTCATTTGGTCTAGCAGGATAGCTGAAATGAACATCTCTCAATTCTATGTCACCACGAATGTCTTGGGGCTTCTCCCCCCGGGTATCGTATGCATCGATCTCCGGTATCCGGTTTATTGTCTCAAACATCTTGTAGGCTGCAGTTCGACCCGCTGCAAATGCAGTCATGCATGGTGATGCCTGCCCCAGAGACCTGTTATGAATGCTCACAGACACAGTTATTACAACTGCACAACTACTAAGGTAAGAAGAAATTATATAGACATACATGGAAGCTGTGAGCACTGAAATAATCACATTGAGCACTTCACCACCGGTGTAGCCTTTCTCCAAGATCAACTTGGCACCAAACCAGACAGCCAGAGCATAGCTGCAGAAGACTATGCACATAACTGATCCGAAGCCTAATCCGGTGGCCCATCCTTCTTGTACACCAGATTCATAGGCCTTGATAAGGGACCTTTCGTAGTCAGCCACAGCTCGTTTTTCTCCGGTGAATGATGCCACCTGGATTCATTTATATCATTATTCTTTCTAATTAATCTACATTTGATGATGATGATGATGAGGAGGAGGAGGGCGTACAGTCCTAATGGAGCCGATTGTCTGCTCCACAACATTTGCAGCCTTGGCATATGCATTCTGGCTGCGAGATGAGACCTTGGACAGGACAATGGCCATGGCTGCACCCGATATAACAAGCATTGGAATGGACGAGAGCATGACCAGAGTTAGAAGCCATCCTTGGGCAAACGCGATCACAAATCCTGCCACAAATGTTGATAGCAGCTGTATGAACTTCCCAACCTACATAGCATGAGCATATGTGAATATAAAAATGGATAGTCTTATAAATATGAAAGTGAAAGTGTGAAGAGCAATCAATCAACACCTTCTCTCCCATGGCGTCTTGAATGAGCACAGTGTCGCCAGACATTCTTCCCACCACTTCTCCAGTATTTGTTTCCTTGTCAAAGAAAGCAACGTCCTGCCTCAAGATTGTCCTCAGATACAGACTCCTGATCCGCGCAGCCTGCCTCTCCCCGGTGATCATCCACGAGCTCACCTCTACCAGGTACACACACATTCAATCAGCACCAAGAATTTGTGTAGCACATATAACTGATCAATTGAATGTGCTTACGCAGAAATGCAGCCGCCGCACATCCCAGCGCCAGATACACAAACTTCAGTGACACCTATGGTTGCAAGAATCAAGCAAGTATGAGTGAAATCCAAGACACATGGTTTGGTTTGGTTATTACCTTGGAAACAATGGGAACGATGTCTTTGTTTTGGTTTTGGCCGAAAGAATCAACGAGCTCTCCGAAGAGGATGGTCATGAGAGGTAGGCAGGCACCATGCCCAACAGCCCCAATGGAGCCAATAATCATGAGTAGTTTGTCCAAGGAATCTGCAAACGCAAACAGCTTGTGAAACGACACCGCATTCACCTTCTCCTTCTCTTTACTGCCCTCTCCTTCACCATGGCTTCCCGATGTGGACGCCTCTGCTTGCATCGTGTATCTGTCATTTCATTTCATACAAGGTTTTATTATCCAGAGCGAAGGTAAGATGACTCTGCTAGCAGACACCATCTCATCAGCTACCAATTCATGAGGAATAATGGCACTGACACTTACACAGGGCTGTATGTATATCAATATCATATGCATAAAGATGTCTTTTTTTCTTATCTGCCTTTCCATTTTTAGTATTACAACGCAAGTTAATAAATAAAAAGATGGAAGGCTTACACTTGCAAGAACCCAAATCAGTAAGGACTGCAGAAAATATATATTTGTCAGTTGAAAAGAGAACAACATACTCTTTCCACCAATACAAGTACTACACCATACATGGAGAGAGAGAGAGAGAGAGAGAGAGAGAGAGAGAGACCTGTTTCCGGATGGTGTGGAGAAGCTGCAAGGAAGAAGTAAAAAAAATAGTGTGATGAAAGTGGGAGCAGGTTGAAGTTATTAAAGGAAGGAGGTGGGCTACAACAAAAAATTAAAATAATAAGTTGGTGTGTGTGGGTTGCTTGCTTGGTGAGGAAGCACAACCTCAACACCCAAATAATCTCATCGATCTGTTTTGTATCTGCATCAACACCATGTGCACCTCGATAGTCAATGCATTATATATATATATATATATATATATATATATATATATATACACATAAAATGTGCAGTGCAATGCAACTTCCCTTCGGATTCCCTCCGATTGTTCAACGCATATCATATCATATGGGAGACTGTGCTGTGTTTTTCTATTGCAGCATTAATTTATGAGCCACTGTGGCTATGTAATTTATCAAAATAATACTTTAGACTTTTAATAAACAAAACAATGAAAGGGCCCATTTGCATCTGACTCAGCCGCATTATCTTACCTACTATCATTCATATATATATATAATATAATATTTATATATATATATATAATCCTGCAAAAATGACGATATAAATATAATTATCGGAGCAGGCGGAAGATCTTCAGGTATATATTTTATAAAAATAATTATGAACTAGATATTACATAAAAAATGGAGTATTAATTAATCTTGAAAGAAATCAAGGATTTTAGTTAACTCAATCATGAACTTTAGAGATCTATTTTAGGTACAAGTATATATTGTTTTGGAAGTCGTAACAA
>JAPKLW010001811.1:0-97133 GCA_026898455.1 Plectranthus barbatus | reverse complement strand
ATATATATATATATATATGAGTTTAATTCGGTGAGAAAAGAGAATATGAGAATATTACATTATATTTTTATTATACTTCATTTTAATATTAAAATCATTTATTTAAAAAATATTTCATTTTAATCTCAAAATACTTTATTTTCATTTTATCTTCCATTTTCTTCATTTTTTCTTCGATTTCCTTCATTGTAATTTTTAGACTTCAGTTTTTTTATAATATTGTTCACTTTTGTTCATTTTATCTTAAAATTAATTCATTATCTATTTTCATGTTATCACGTTAATAACTATTCTCATATTATCAGACCTATATATATATATATATATATATATATACCAACATACACTTAGAATTATTTCTAGTATGAAAATGGGGTTTAGATAATATATTAATGTTCGATATATTTTGTCTTAATTAGTAGGCTTAGATGATAGTGGGTTTGGTTTTAATCTATATCTATATATTTATATAAAGGAACCTCTAACAAAAAAAAACTTCTCGCCTAAATGAAATTTCTATAAGTAATTAATAAATATATTAAGTAATTTATTCTAAATATAGCAAATACATGAACATTGCAATCTATAATCGTATAACAATTGTAATTTTAATTGTTTTTACTAATAATTTTATTGGGCATGTATACGTATATATAAGTTTTTCTTAGTTTTAAATTTTATTTATTTCTAATTATAGTTTATTTTAAAATTTTATAACAAATGTATATATTATTAAATTCTACTTTTGAGTAAAAATTTTAAATATTTATCTGGCTGATCCGTTTACTTATATTTACATCAATGTATAACAAAATATTTATCAGAATTTACATGATTTATGTTTTTAATCTACAGAATATCAACTTAATTACATTTTACTTATTTAAGTGTGTATGTATGCAATAAATAATAATAGAAATTTTGAAATATATATGTATCACTTTCTCATAAAAATTTAAAAAATAAAATGGAAATTAAGGCAAGATTTTGGAGGTTATATGTCAATTTAAACTAATTGATCAATTAATATTAAAACTATCTAAAAAGGGTATAAATAGCCATGGTTCATGGTTGTTTACTTTGACTGCATATTATCTTCCGCTAGTAAGGTTGGAGTTTTTTTTTTTTTTTTTTTTTTTTGGAGAGTTTTTATTGTTTGTTGGTGCCGAGATCAGAGTATTAAATGCACAACGAAAATATTAAGGAGACTTGTACTCATCCAAACTGGTTATATTGTATCAGTTTAGTTTGTCAAATAAACATTCTAAGGTCAAATATTTGTTAATGAGTTTCAATATAACTTAAACACTTGAGTGTTGAGTTTTAAAGATAAGAAAATTGATAACAAAAAGCTATAAATGACAAAATGTTTATAATGGTTCAGACACAAAAGTCCTACGTCCACTCTTCAGACAGAGTCTGGAAATCCACTAAGTGTTGGATTACAGGGTGCTCTCACGAGTTCACTAGTTTACTCGCTCAGTCATCTGTCGTCCTTCACTTCTCAGCTTCCTGGAGTGTGGGCACACCACGCAGCCACCGAGCCGGAATTGGGTTTTTTAGAGTTCTCCCAGGAATTGATTGTTTGTGGCTAAAAGCCCTGATAGTCAAGATACAGAGTGTATTTGACTGTTGTGTTCTTTCTTTGAGAGAAAGAACACCAAGTGAGCTCAAGAACAGATGAGTAAGTAATTTGACAACATTTTGGCTCACTAGAAAATCAAGGGTTCGGTGTGTTAATCTCTTGAAGTCCTCAGTTATTTATAACTGAGGATTCTGATATTTGAATTTAGAGCCATTCAGAAACAAATCAAATGTTTTCCAATCCGATGTTTCTATTCTTTGCGTCGAACAGGTGCTTTTTCGAGAATCCTGCTTTTTTTAACTTTGATTGTTGACTATTCATCTTTGTGTCAGAACGATTATATTAACCAGTCCGAGAAATCAAGACTGAAGTCTTGAGTTTTCAGACTTTAAGGAATCTCCAATCCTTAAGTCTGAACTTGTCCGTATCATTCCTCAGATGATTCTTCTTGTCTCTATGTGCGAGGAATCCATGTTGATGTCGTCAGTCTGGCAAGTCCATGCTGGCTGACGTCACTAGTTTGAACATCGATCCCCAAACTGACTAGTTTGATATTAAAAACTGGTGAATCGGTTTCTAGCTTGAGTTTCCAAACTTGTCAGTTCCAAACTAATTAGTTCCATACTGATATCTTCTGTTTGTCTGAGTCCTTTGCGCATCCACAAGCTGATCCTCAATTTGTTCTTCCAATTTCTTCCACAAGCTCCAATGACAACTCAACAGAAGACCTAACAGGACTTTACATTTTCGATCTAAAACTGGAGCTAATAAAAGACACTCTAAACTGGTTTTGACCCGCCAAAATGCTAAAATAAAATAAATAAGGATAAGAAAATTTCTAACAACCAAATTTCCTAACAATTTTCCCATTTTTGGTGTGTTCAAAGTCATCTATCAACTATCTAACAACTCTCTAAGCTGGTCACTATAGGACGATTGATCTTCTGAGTTTTTACAAAGATAAGACTATCAAACTACAAACTCAAGGAAATCATCTCCTTAGACACAACCTGCTCTACTCAAAATCTTCCCCCTCAAACTGGGAGAGATATTGCTCGATTAATAATTTAAATATAAGAACATAGCAACAAAAGAAATCATAAGTGTCAAAGCTTAAGAGCGAAATATTGTTAGAAAAACTCACAACCATGTTGATTACACTAGAGCGTGTAAGTTCAACTCAGAATTGACTCTCAGTTGAACAAAAAGATTTTACCACCAACCATTTAGTTTTCCATTTATGATGTGTTCGTTACTATTATAAGGAAAACTAACAAGGAGTCTATATAAGAATCAGAACTTAACAAAAAACAAAGAACCAGGTTGAGCTTGAGAAGGGGAGAAATATCTCCATTTAGATCCAGAAGAGCCAGCTGCGAGTTTGACTATGTCTTCATAGAGGCGGCCAGACTCATCAGCTTAGACATCTCAGCCTCTCGCCTTAGCCTCTCAGCTTCCTCGCGCTCCTCTCTTTTCTTTTTCTCCTCGGCCTCTAGCTTTAGTTTCTCTTCTTCTGTAGCTCTCCTCATCTTGTTTTATTCTTAATTCTTCCCCCTCTTTGAGCACATCCAAAAAAGTGATGACTGTTGAGGTTATGTGTTCAACTTTTGGCCTATTACCTTGCTTAGCTCCTCATTGGCTGTTTCTACTTGACTTTTCACTTGATATGCAACAAATGCTTTAATTTAAGCAAGGAATTGTTCTTTGTTCAAGGCCGATTTTGGTGGGTTGATGGAAGTGATTGGAATGGCTTGAACATCATCCTCTGGCTCCTCGATAGTAGGTTCCACCAAGTTTATGTTCAGTAGAGGGCCAGCTGGAATGATCCTCTTCCACCTGTCTTCTTCTTCTTGGCGGACACGAGCAACATGATCTTTTTCGTCCATCTGTTCTAGTTCCCATGTGCATATTACTGCATTTGCGGCCATTCTTTGATAATGTCTAGGTGGGGAAGTCACTGGGGGAGGAAGTTGAATATTCAATTTTAGTGTTATAAAATTATAAGTCAGCTCATAGGCAGTTGAAGTTGATGTGAGCTGGAGCATTTGATCTTTAGTCTGAATCAGCTTCTTGGACTTCTTTATCTTCAGAGGTGGGAGATCATCTTGTCCAGACACTAGTCTATAGGCTTTGATTGCTCTCAGCCTCTTCCTCATTTGTTCGATTGTCAATTGCCTGATTATCATCTTTGTTCGCCCAATCCATTCATCAGGCCATACTTCTTCTGATCGCCAAAATGTGAGTCCCAATCGGGCTCTAAGAATATCCCTCTGTTCATGGCTTAGCTCGTGAGAGCAAAAGTAAAAAATTCTCCACCTTTTGAATTCCTGATAAGTGCGTTATTTCGTTCACGTATCAATGATTTTTAGGTTGTTTTAATGTTTTTATTGTGTGTGTACTAGATTTTTTTAGCATCGTACTTGTTTTATGCTTGGTTTGTTTGTTATGGTGGAAAATGCAGGTTTTGGAGTTCAAAATCAACTAAGTATTGAGATTGTCATTTTCTGTCGTGCGCTCTATATCGACCGACACACGATGTGTCGGTCAACACAGAGGTAAAAAGGAGTTGGTGTCGAGAGCAGGTTTTCGGATGACATGCAACACACATTCAATCGACATGGCACCCGAAGAGGCTGATCGACAGGCGCGCATTGCGGTCCGAAATTGGGGTCGTGTGTCGATCGGCACACGCCCTGTCGATCGACACACGGGCCGAATATGAGGATTTTCCAAGTTTATGCTTAATTACCATGCTTAATCATTCCAACTTAATATATATAGTTGTAATTCTGCGAAATTAAAAATTCATACCACTTTTTAGACTCAGAATTAGGTTTTCATTAGTTATTCAATTGTTTTGACTTTGGATTGAAGATTGGGATCGAGATTTCTCAAGACTGAATTCAACACTTGTTTTATTTATGAAGAACATTTACATGTTTTATCTTTTCATATATTTGTTTAATATGAATATGTGTAGGTAATTCTTTAATCAGATTCTAGGGTTTATGTGAATATCTTGGATGCATGTTTAGGTTATCGAATCGATCAAAACTTAAATTGATTTGCCAATTCTTGTGCTTTTCTTAATCTGATTAAATTTGCCATTTGATTAGGTTTTCATAATTAATTAATTTGAGACTGAAAAATAAAAATTAATTAATCTACTTAAGAATTGATAATATGGATTTTTATTATGACTGAAAAGAAGAATTTAATCCATATGAATAAAATTTGATATTTTTGGAAGTTATTAATTTTTTTGGAGACCGGAAGGATATAGGAAATTAATAATCTACTTTATGAATTGCCAAACCTTGGAATTTGTAATACTTTTCAGATTTTCACCATTAATCTTTATTTTTAATTGATCAATTGATTTCCTTGCATGCTATCTGTAATATCCCGTATTTAATTAAGCAAAATAAAGCTTGAATAATAAAGGATTATTAAATTCTGCGAATATTTTATTCATTTTCGAGAAATAAATCGGAATATTAATAAATGTGATTTAATTCACATCTTGCACTCAGGGAATCCGATTCTAAAACCGAGCTAGGGAATGCTTGGAAATATTATATGGAAGTATATGAAATTGTCGGAATATTTTTTTCCGAGGTCCGAATAATTTTTAATTAAATGTTGAATTAATTAGAAAATGGAATAATTTTTGTCTCCAAAAATTATGAAATTTTATGAGCAAGACGAGCTCGTCGAGAGGAGCATTTCCATATAATTTGTTAATTTTTTCAAACTCGTTAAGACGAGTTATCGGAAGAAATTGTACTCAAATGGAGTGGAGGAGTTTTAATTAATTGAATTGAATTATTGTAAAAAAAAAAAAATGTGTATAAGTGATTGAATAATTGTAGTGTCGGTTGAATTATTGCATAAGATTACAAAATAAATTTTGTCTATAAAGACAACCATTTCCATTCTCTCTTTTCCAACCACCTCCACCATACCCTCCCCACACCCTCCATCGCTGTCATCTTCTCTCTACTTTTTCGGCCGCCACAAGCCACCACCGGAGAAACCATCACTACCTATTTCTTCCTTGTTCTTCAAGGATTCCGGGAAGCTATAGTACGCCCCCTGTCGTTGAGTATCGAGCAAGTTACAAGCTCGTGAAGGTTAGCCGTCACCGGAGTTGAACCACCCCCCTTCCCAGCCCAAACCCTTCGCCTCACCCATCTTGCCGGCGACATTCCGGCTGATTCCGACCAGACCAGACCGAGCGACCACCACCATCGGAAAGCTCTTCCTTCAAGCTTCGTTTCGAGCTGAAGTAGGCGCCGTGAGGTTGAGAAACGAGGGAGATACGCCTCCATTTACAGAGACTGTTGGTAAGCATTTTCCGACTCCGTAAATCTACCCCCAGCCCCTTCTGTTCCTTCGTGTTTTTCCAACCTAACGAGTGAGAATCTGGTCTCGATTTCTAAAGGTCGAAGAAAGATCGTGTTTCAAGCTTCGCGTGGCTTTTTGAATCTCCCAAATCCGTTAAGAAACGAGTAAGTTACGGCCCTATGTTCAGAGCCCGCCGGTAAGCCGGCGAATTTTATTTTTAATTCCGTAACTTAATTCAAACGACAATGGATCATCGGTTTGACTTCGTAATGTTCTCCATATTTTTAGGAGTATTTTGGTGTGTTTGGATCACCATTCCCGTCGCCGGAATTATAATATTATATATATATATATATATAATATTCATTGTTATAATTATTATATTATATTATATATATATATATAATATTTATTGTTATATTATTATAATTATAATTCAAATGGATATATATATAAATATTTATTTATTCTCTCCCATTATGGGTTAATACATATATGTATGTATATTTATGATTATTATATTATTATTATTATTATTTCAATTGTTACATGATTATTATTATTATTATTTTAATATAATTATATTATATTATTATTATATTACATTTCAAATGGATAAATAAATATTGTTTAATTATTTAAATTATTTACTTTAGTTGTTTATTGAATTAAGATTTTGGGATATTAAAATTTCGTCAGATTTGACTTGATCTGATTCGAATTATTTTAAATGTCTAATTTAATATATGATTGAAAAAGTATGTTAAGAGTATGATAAGATGTTGGTTTATAAAATCAAGAGTCGGGATTTGATTAATTCGATTAAAGTAAAGCCGAGACATGATTTGGCGATTGGAATTTAAATAGTAAATTTATTAAGTTGTCGGTTAGACGTCGGTCCTAGGTCCTAATTTTCGTCTAGTATTATCAGTAGGACTGATAGAAATACTTAGACCATCCATCCTAATTAGTTGTATATATTGTGATTATTTTGAAGGGGATTTAAAGTTAAAGGGAACACAGCTCAATCTGCACGAATAACAAGACCGTCTTTTATACCGTAAGCATAACACAAGTGGGGACTATTTTCAGTATAAAATAAAATGCTTTCGAGCTTTGCGCTCAGTTTTCAAAATGTGTGAGAAAATGTTTCGTTTTAACTGATTGCTATGCATAAAATATTTGTGTTGCATATATGTTCCTCTGATTGATTCCTATCAACAGAGAGATGAGAACCAAGATCTAAATGGTACTTGAGCTTCTGTGAAATAAAAGGTTAGCAAGCCTAACATCTAGAGTTAGCAAGCTCTATGATGACTTATGAACAAAATCGATCGTGTCTCAATGCTGTGTGATACTGAGACCTTGTGCACAAATTGGTGATAGTGGATAAAATGGTTCTACCATTTCCAACTGTACATCGTAACTTGGAAGTAGGCCAACTTCCAGTTACACAACGTTAAAACAGATATGTTAACATTTTAGTTAGCACGTGCAAATAAAATATTTTAGATAACACGGTTTCTTTCAACAAAACCCCGTGTTTATCTGTGTGAGTTGCATAGCATTCTTACATAAAATGTATTTTTCGGGCATGTTTCCACGGGGTACAATTGTACTCAGCCCCTCGTATTATTTCTAAAATACGCAGGTTAAGCAGCGAGGATGGAAGTGCGGGGTGTAAACAGACGCAACAAGGATTTTACAGATTTTGAAAGATCCTGAGATATGCATCTTCATATGCATATCTCCACTACGCTGCACACACTGCTGCACCACTCTCTGAACTTTATCCTTCCCGTATTTTGAATGTTTTTGTGAACAAATGTTTAATTCCTTACATTATTACCTTTCAAACATTGATAAAATATGTTTAAACGTTATTTCTTATTGCTCTTTTGAATTATGATAAATCTTCCGCTGTTTTAATTTATGAAAATACTTGAAAATCATCGACCACGACTGTAGCGTGCCCCAAAGTTGGGAAGGTCAGTTGGGGGCGTTACACTATCCAAGATATGAACTTTTCTCTGATTGTCAAAAACTTGGTTTAATTCTTGTTTTAATTTAATTTCTTGCAAATTTAGTTTCAAGTTACAAAAACCCCATTTCAAATTCTGATTTACTTGGACAATAAACCTGAAAATTATGTTTCAGTATACAGGATATTCGCTTATACAATCTCTGTGGAATCGATAATTTTAATTTGCCACTAAACTATTCTATCATTAAAAATTTAGTGATCAAATTTTGGCACCGTTGCCGGGGATTGTTTAGAATTATTTTGTTACTGATTATGTTCTAGGGTTATTGATTTGAGTTGTAATTTTAATTTCCCTTTTAATTTTCGCCAGGTTTTGGTTTTCAAGTTTTACCTTTGTTTCGATCGACAAACAGAGCATCAATCAACACAGCTTTTGCATCCGTGTCGACCGATATATCCCGTGTCGATCGACACATGAGTCGTTCCTAATTTTTTTTTTTATAATTTTGTTAATTAGTTTGCTTGTTATTTATTCCTTTCCTTTGTTGTTTTCTTGTTACTCAGTCTTCCCTTCTATTAATTTCAGGTAGTTTATGAACACGAGGAGGAGTGGAAAAGAGACAGAAACTGAAGCTACGTGCCGAAGGAACAACCGAGACAGAAACGGCAAGGAAAAAACTTCAAGCAGTCAGGTGATCAAGATGGCTGAAGGGAATCCACAAAATGTCCCTGAGCTTACTCCAGAGCAGACATCTGAGCGTCTGAGAGAGATGCACACTATGCGGGAGCGCATGAGGGTACTTGAGCTGGAAAGAGCCAACAACAACAACAACAACAGAAACCTCGGGGCAATGCCAATAATTTTGAGTCTCTTGGGTCGCGTTACTCGGAGGCTGGACCTTGCTGATGGTCGGTTGGGCTTGCTTCGTTAGGCATGTCCTGATGGGTTTAAGGGAGCTTGGGAAGCGAACATTTTTTGGGCCGTTGCCGTCACTACTGGACTTGTGCCTGGTTCTCACAGCCAAATCACTTTTAGGCCCAACAATATAAATAATTTATACATTACTAATATCTTGATTTGAATTGTGCAAATTCACTTGTCGGGTTGATTGCTAGCTCGCGGCGCATAATTTTTATATTTGTTGTTTTGAATTTAACTCAATGTTTTTATTTTATTTGGATTTAAGTAAGATTTGTTTATTTGCCAGTTTTCATCCCATTTTGATTTAGACATGTGATATGGAAGTATTGTAGTTAAATATTTCAATTTAATTTTAAAAAAAACGTATTCTACTAAATAAAAATCGAGCCAAGCTCAAGCTTGATGCCAAATCGAGCTCAAAAACCAAAGATCGACCGAGCTTATAGGTGGCTTAATAAAAAATATCGAGCTCAAACTTTCACGAGCTTAGCATCAAGTTGAGCTCGAGCATAAAATTCCAGACTCAGTCGAGCTCGAGCTCAAGCTTTTCAATACTCGGCTTGGCTCCGCTCGTGATCACCCCTACCATAGCCTTAGACTGCTTCTAACGGAGGCCAGGTCTCCTCCAGATCCCTTCCACCTAGATTTTTAAAAAATGTTAAATTTTGGAGAAAACAGACCAGACCAGGTCCGGTCTCAACCAAAAAGAGACCTCAACCCTAAACCCTAAGGTTCCCTCACCTTTTTCATTGTTGGGCCAATGGGGTGTTGAGACTTGTCACCATCTCGTTGGTCCAACAATTATTTATGTAGTATAGTTTAATTTGAGTATATTTTAATATTATAAATAAATAAATAAATATACCAAAATTCATGATTTTTTAAAATTAAAATATATAAATATTACACATATTTTGTATTTTTTCTAATTCAATATTTAAAAAAAATGAATGAATGATTTTACAAAAAACTAATAATTATAATTATAATTGTACATTTAATTTTTCAAAATATTAATTGATGAATGAATGATTATATTTGGACATTTGAACAAAAAAAATGAATGAATAATTATTTGAAAATATTTAATTACAACTATTGAATTATTCATTTATTTATATATGAACAATCGGTTTAATTTTTTTTACATTTATAATCAATTATAATTATTGTAATTATTTTAATAAAATAAAATAATATGAAATTATTAAATAATATTGTGATTTTGGTGGTTGGGTGGTTGCTGTTAAATCATATAAAATTATTGTGATTTGGTTTGGATGAATAGTGATGATGTGGAAGAAAGAGAAAATAATTAAATATTGAGTGGTTGGATGGTTGGGTGTGGTTGCTGTTAGGGATGGTTCGGTACGGTATACCGGACATTTTTCTTCATACCAGATACCTTACCGAAATCTACGGTATGAGGAAAACTCATACCGTTACCGTACCGAAGTTTTCGGTATACCTTAGTTCGGTATACCGAATTTTCGGTATGAGTCGGTATGATTTCGGTATGAGATAATTTATATACTATTACTTTGGCATATCGAATTTTTGAAATGATTTCAATATGATTTTGGCACGATATAATTTATATGCCATTTATCTTATCACTCTTTCAATATACCGTTAACATACTGAAATTTTTTGATATACTTTGATTTTACGATTTTTTCTGTTGGTACTTATTTAATAATTATGTTTATATCAATAAATTGTATGGTGAAAAGATAAGATTTAATTTAATTTTTAATTTATATGATTTATTTTTTATTTTAAAATAATAATAAAAATAATAAATATTATTACATTTTCGGTACGGTATGTGCCAGTATACCTTCAATATTAGGATTGTCATACCGTTACCGTACCGAAAAATTTCGGTACGGTATGATACCTTACCAAAAACTACTGTATACCAAATATTCGATAATTTCGTATTTTTTCGATACGATATGACCGGTATTTCGATAATTCTGTAATTTTCCCCATCCCTAATTGTTGTTATTCATAGTCTTATGTTTTAGTAATGGTATCTGCCCCTTCATAATCATAAAACAATGTTAAGATAAAGTAATTATTGCAATCCTATTTCCATCTGCGATTTCTCTTCCAAGGAAGACAGGGAAAAAAAATTTGTCTGAACCAACTGTGCTACACCTATCTATCTATACACATTCTGTGACAGATAATCAGTCACCTTTGCTGCATCTTCATACGCACCCTCCACGCATCTGCCCAAGGCTACCCCAGACGAATAATTCCCTCCAAGAATGATCCCTTTAAACCCGCTATTGCTCAGAGCAGTTCGGGCATCATCCAACACATCCAAGTGACCTACCAGAAACTGTGGAATGGCTCGTGGCCACACCCGTACCCCCAGGACCAATGGATCCGCTGCATTGCTTTTGATAAGCATCTTCCTCAGGTCACGATCCACTGTTTCCACAAGTTGGCTCTCCGTCTGATCACACAACACACAAATCATTATAACATGTCTCTATCCGAACTCAAAAATATGTTTGGTCTAGAGTTCCAACTTCCAAGTACATGTCAATATAGTCATATCATGTAACTAGTTCACTACTTGACTCTAAAAACTGAGACAGGGTACTAGTTAGTAAGCAAAACAAGTTTATTGCAGCTAGTAAGCATTCACTATTCTAGGCCTGACATATCTGTGTAATTGGCTAAATAAAACAACCTAATCAACTTAGAAGCACTTTCCAAAAAAAAAAAAAAACAAACAAACTATTTCTACCTGAATAAAGGAATTTCAAAATGTATAATGTCTTTCCTGAAGCACCTCAAGTTTCTAATGTCAAAAGTTGTAATAAGCATGCAGGCATTAATAAATATAACTATGTACCTTGGACGTAATTCCAGTATTCATAGCTCCACCAATGTAGTTCAAAAGAAGAACTCTTCCAGCTGGTGCACGGTTAGGAAATAGCGATGAGCTGTATATTGTTCCTGTATGATCAAATGAAACAACACAAATGTTTTGTCAGTGGCCAGAAATCTTTGAGTAGAAGTCAACCAGAACTAGTGAATAATGCTTATAACAACATAGTTTTTGCATGCACAATATCCAGGAATATAATAACACTTCTTTGCACCGCCGCCCCCCCCCCCCCCAAATTTTTAGTCCTGGTAGGGAAATGGGAGTTATCTAAAATCAGAAAATTAAACATAATGGATTTACCTAAAGTTTCAACCCCTTGAGTACGCGGATGCAACTGCCCAAACCCCTTCAGTTCACCATCAATAAGACATTCCTCGCGAATCGCACCTTCTGGATATGAAATGGTGACAGCGGCAACAGGCGGATAGTAAAATCTTGATAATGCATCTGCTGCATTAGCCTAAAAACAAATTTATACAGGAGATAGAAAAAAAACGTGTAAGCCTTTGTTTAGGTGTGACAACAATACCATTAGCATACACCAGTTCAATTGATCCACTTAAGCACTGAAATGAACCATATAAAAGACTTGAATGTTGAAAATAATTATTTTTGAAACTATCTCAGAGCAGGTAGAGATAGGTACATAGTACACCTCGAAAGTAGACATACAAAACAGCTATATTAAAATACATGAAACAATTTAGGTTCATATCCAGATCTATAGCCCTCGATAAAATCCAACAAAAATTAGTGCAAAAGTTAGAGATGTTCATCGGGCTAATCCATCGAGTTTCGCATCAGTCCTATCCAGTTACAGGTTATTTGGTCGAGACCAATTCATGCTGAAATCTATTTAGACCGAAAAATATTGACACTCAACTTAAGTTTAAGTTTTCGGGATACTTTGAATTATTTTTTATGATTAATATTTTATAAGATATTTTTATGACATTAAACGTTTTCTTCTCTCTTTTAATCTTCTAAACAATAAAAAATATATAAAATATTTGTTTTTCTTTTATAATGCATCTAAAACACATCACAATATCTATGTATTCGTAAATTTAAATAATCAAAATATATTATTATTATTTATTTCAACAATACTTTTACATGTTTTATCTTTTAAGGACTTAATTATTTCTTAAAAACTATTTGCACTAAATACTATCATATAACTTAAAATTAATTAAGAAATAGGATCTTCAATATTAAAAATAGATTGGTAACATAATTGTGATAATAATTACTAATTAAACAACTATCGGGTCAATTGACAACCCATCAAGTGTAGGGCTCAGCCGTGGTGAGCCTTGAACTATTTGGTCCCCCATTTGGGTTAAATTTTGTCTAGACCAAAATATTTCAATTCTTACCCACCTTTTGGCTTGGTTTAATCAGGCTAACTCACAGATTTTTGTCTAAATTGGCATCCCTACTGGTACTAAAGAGGATGGAGTCTTGATAGTTTTAGTGTCAAGTCTATACACGTAAGTGAATTTAAACGAATGCATACATATCTGTGAGGAACATACCGACAGTGGGCGTAATATGGTGCTTGCCACATAGGATGGCACAGTCAGTACAACACTTTTACTTTGCAGAGACACTGTTCCACTGGGAGTTTCATATGTCAATGAGTATACTCCATTGTCCAGCTTAGAGATGGCTGTAAGTTTCCATGACAGCTTGACCTTATTTCCTAAGCTAGAAGATAAGATATGAATGAGTGGTGAAAACAAAAAAATACAATCAACAACTAACCTTCTCCCACTACACTAACATAATCACAGATAAGTAAGTATTTCTTATACATAAAAATTGTGACATTAATATTGAATTATTCAAGTCTAGCGTTTCATCTTTTACTTTTAACATGTGCAGATAATGTTTCTTTCGTGGGGCTTCATCTGAGCTAATTCTAAATATGATCAGTAAGAATTCCATCACATCGAGTAAGCCCTTCTAGAATTCAAATTTTCTTATGGAAATTAAAATCCTAGAGTACTACAAAACTTATAGACACAGAGAACACAAACCATAGAATCTAGGCTGCAAAAATGGGAATTATATGTATTTGATTTTTAATGATTCGAAGGAATGATGAGTAGTACCTGGATGAAATTGCATTAGGCAGTGTTGCCAGACCCTTTCTGAATGACCCAACTGTTTGGCCTTTTGGTTTTGGTAAGCGCCTGGAGACATAACATATTAAATTCTGAGAATTTGTATGCAATAAGATAATCAAACATGAAGAAAGGCCTTAGTGAGAATGTAATTACGGATCTCTAGGTGTCTTTGGGCCGCTAGACTTCTCTTTGATTGCTTTAAAGGTTCCTCCTATTATGCTACCACCAATTTGCTCCAGCTTCCATACTTTCCCAAATGCTGCTTTCATACTAAGTTTTGATGGATCCCCGGCATAAACCCCTGTGCAATAAGAGAAGCTCGATATTTGTTTTCATTCAATGAAATGTGTAAATCACATACTACAAGCATTCTCATTAGAATGTTTGGACCTTGCGCCATATACTACCGATTTATGTGTAAAGAGAAAATGTAGCTGAACTTATGTTAAAAGATTTATAAGCTACGATTCTGAATATCAAGACCTACACACCTAAGCACCCATAGTTTGATTATGACTGGTAAACATAGACTTGATTTGAAAGGTTACACACTCACTCATCAACTACAATCAATATTTGCCATCAATCAAATTGTATAATGTCTCCTATAACTATGGGAATCTAGTAATATACAAGAACCAAATGTCTAACTGAAAATTAAGAGCCAACAGTTGAACCATTCCTCATTTTCTTGAAGGTAACAGGTTTGCTCTCTTCACTCTAGCATGAAATTAGTAATATGGAGTAAGAAGTTGATGAGTGAGAAACGAATAAATCCCATGGATGCACATATTTCAGGTTCTGTCATCTGGTTTCGTTTGTCAACCAACTACATCCGAACAAGCTTTTTCCACAAAATTGACACCAAACTTTGGAATGATAAAGGCATAGAGCCAGTTCATATATTGATCGAAATAGCTCAGGTCAGAGAAAATCGTTGTATCTAAAAAGCTTCGAGAAAACCAAATGTAAGAAAAAAATGAAAAGGAGTACCAGAACAAAAAGGCTCTATCAAGCGCTCAAAAACTTCAGCACCAAGGTTTCGCCTAACGAACTCTTCAACCGATTCCTCATGATCCTGTTACCTTCAACAAAATCTAAAATGGTAAGAATACGTCAATGCAGGGGAGGAAGAAGAAGGAGAATAAAGAGGGAAGAGGGGAACAAACTGGCGGGGGCGGGCGAAGACCAATTGCGCCAAAACCAGCTCTGAGCTTTCCAGGGAAGCTCATCAAGTCAAAGAATGGCAAGTCAGCGAGGCCGGAAGGCACGGGCCTCAGCTTTCCATTCCACAAGACGAAACGGGGCGCATTAGGGTCTCCCAAAACCAGTTCGTCCTTCAAACCGGAGTCGACGGCCATGGTGAGCACGGGATCGGAGGGCTGGAAGCTGTTGGGGCCTTCTTCCCATAGATAACCATCCCTCTCAACGGTGGTGATGTTCCCCCCCACGCGCTCTCTGGCTTCCGTGACCATCAAATTGGAGTTGCGGTGCTTGGTGGACAAGGCCTGCGCGACGCACAGCCCGCTGATCCCACCGCCCACAATCACGCAGTCCAGAAGCGACCCACTGGCGGAAGAGGAAGTGGGGGACACAGAGGCGGGGCCCTCCGCGACGGAGCAGTGGATTATCCTCCGGCGAGGAGGGATTGTAAACGAGGAGGATTGAGATGACGGAGAGAAGAGTGGCTTGAAGGAGGAATGTGAAGAAGCGAGGAAATGGGTGACGGTAGCCATTTATTCGGCGATGCCGGCGATGTTATCTTCCTCTCCTCTGCCGGAAAAGGGGAGGAGTAGGTAACATAAATATTTCGCAGAGAAAGGGAGGCTTATCTCCACGTGGAAGTTGCTGATTGGAGTGGGTAATTTTGGTAAACGATTAATTAATGTATATTTTTCTTTATGAATAAAAGATTAATTTTATTGTACAATTTTCTACACCCAATTCCAATTGCATGCTGCTGTTGCTTCCCGCCTCATATTCTCCACGCTCTCCTTTCTCTCACAATTCACACACACTATTTCCGCAAATGGAATCGTTCAGGGACGGATTTTCCAGCTTCTTCTGTAAGAAACCCTTCTGTACCCTCTTCTCTAGCTTTTCAATCCTCTTTTTCAGTTCATGATTTGATTTTCCATTGTAGCGGCACCTTCTGCTTGATCAACTTGCTCTGCTCCTTTTTGGTATTACTTCAACCTGAAATATCTGTTAAAATCTCAGATCTGAAGGTGCTTTGATACCCTTAGCAGCCGTAATTTTCAGTTTTCAGGGCTTAATTGCTTCCATTCTTACTCCTAAACCACTAATTCTCCGCCTTATGTAGGAACCATCGAAGGCTGGTATTCCGATGCACGTCAAGTTTTGCTGAGATATAGCAGAGACTTTGGAAATGGATGTTAGTAGGCAGAATGAGGTGAGTTTTTTCATGATGCCTATATCCGACGTTGATTGTAGATAAATATATCACCGGTCTTACAATCCGAGCTTGTTTTGATTACTTCGAGAACATTGTATGTGAACCCCTTAAAAGTAGCTAGTTATTTCTTGGAATGAAAATGGTTTACCCACAATGTTATTCTATAGATTTTGTATTTTCAGTCTGTGCAACTCTATTAATGGTTTAGATAAAGTTTATGGAGCTATAAAAGTTATTGGATTTCTGTAATTGTAAATGTTAGGAACGAATGAGTGATCATAGGAGTCATAGCAGCAACCACCGCTACTGCAGTCAATCCAGGAAGATCTCTGTAGGAGTTCTTGCTGATTCTATTTCTAAGGCCAAACCAAATGATCTCCAGGAGCCAGAGGCCCCAACTGCTGGGACTCAAACTTATAGCAGAAGGAATTGTACCAAAGATCGTGATAGACATACTCCATTAAAGGAAAAACCCGTGATAAATGAGCCTAAGGATACCTCCCCTTGGGTTTCCACCAGATCTTTCAACCCAAATATATCTTCTTCAGTTGCAGTACAAGACACTGAACGTACTCCAAATTCACTGGCCACCAGAAGAACACGTCCCAGATCAAAGCTATTAGAGAAAGCATCTGCAGCCAATACTGTAAAACCTTTTGCTGTTAAATCTGGCATAGCATCTGATATATGTGGACAGAAGGATTTTGGTCAAGATACCTGTTTCATGGAGGATGGAAAGGTTGATAATGCGGAACAGGTGGAGAATCTGGTACGCTCAGCTGAACAAGGAGCTCGGCTGGTAAAGGAACAGGTACAAGGTAATGATAGGACAGCAGAAACTGGGGGCCGTGAGACTTTGAGGATGAAGCTCTGGGAAGTCTTAGGAGATGTTTCTTCACCAAACAAAAATACTCCGAATCTTCAGTGTGAGGAGTTGCATTCGGATCAAGAGAAGAACCGGAAGCAGAGTCCTATTGAAGAGATAAACCCGAATTCGGACACTATTGAAAGTGATTCTCAAACCCATATTTTCACGAGGCCAATGGCTCATTCTTTAACCAGGAGGAAAGCTTCCACTAAAAAACAAAGTAAAAGAGAATCGCCAAAATCTATCGACAGAAAGGGCTTGCAACGAAGGAGAATCTTCTCATTCAAAGGAGACCGATCAGAGGGGTTATATGATAAATTTGATGATGGTTCTGTCCCATGTAAGAGAAAGAAAACTCTGAGAATGAGCTTTGTAGCTGAGACAGATCAGGATGTAAATCCTAAAAATGTACAAGAGATACAGCAATCAGAAAACATCAGATCAATACCAGCTGCCGAGAAATTAATGGTGGATAAAAACAAAGTTTCCAATACTAGCAGTTGCAGTGAAAGGAGAAAGGATATAGCTGTGGAGCTAAAAAAGAGTACCGAAAATAATGCTTCGTTTGAGTTTTCTCTTAATGAAATGACTGAGCAGAGGGATGTGCACAAGCCAATGGGAAAAGCTTCAAAGAAGAATCAGCTAGAAGACACATCCGATTCTCTGCTGAAAAAGAGAAGAAACTCAGTGCATGCTCCTCCAGCCCATCCTTCCAAGATTGAATCACATGACAGCTTACTGAAAAGTAACCAGGAAGAACTTCATGGTCGAAGTCCTGGTGAGAGAATATTTAATGAAACAAGCATACGAAGCTTCAAAAGCTTTCTGAATACAAAGTTAGCTGAATGTGAACAAGATGTGCAACAGGAACCATCCGTATCCTTTCACACTTTCAGCACAAAACTTAATTTAGTGGCCCTTCTCACGGCATTCATTACTACATTGTTGTATGCATATTCCTCTTCCTTAATAAATTTTTTAAGGTTGGCATGGAAAAACAAAATAATAGTCCAAAGAGTAGTTTCCCTGTGAAACCAAGTATTGCAGTGGATGAAGAGGGTGACAATCGGATATCCGAATCCTCTACTGATGAGAAGGATTCTGAGAGCTCTGAAGATGAATCTAATAAAGGTTAGAAATGGAATACCAAATATATTACATTCCCCTCCTGAGTGATATGTATGACTGTGCTGGACTCATGCATTATTATGCGCTAACATGTACTGTGCCTTCTTCTGTGAAAATTTATTAAGTTGTTTGGCTTCTGTGGTAAGTTACGTCAGGCAATCTTGTTTTGCATGACGTTAACATCATCTTATTGATATGCAGATTGCGGGAAATCGGAGGAATCATCTCCTGAAATTCGCTTATCTGAGAACATTTTAAATAATTCCCATAGGAGTTTTGGCAATGACAAAGATGTTGGAGTGATTGGATCTAGTCCTGCATCAGTGTCATTAAAAGGTTCATTAATTCTAGAAAACTATGGGCTTCCTTACTTCATGTATCTGTTAGAGATTAACTTTTTTCCATGGTTGTAACCTCTCCTTTTCCCTCTGCAAAACCTAGAAGGGGAGCAGGAAGCTAGTGATATTGAAATGTACTTGGAAGAAAATCACGATGATGACCTGACCAGGTATTTCTGTCGCTGCTAAGTAGAGATTATAATATCAGTAATGACTATTCCAACACTGTTGCTCTTTCTTCTGTTTTGTAAATGGAACTTAGGGCTGTGGCACTACTTACTAAGGCTGTGGTTCATGTTAAAACCAAACTGAAGTCATTAAGCAACAGAAGGTCGGCTTATATTCTGCGGGCTGCAGTTGAGGAAATATTCTTACAATTGCAGAATGCTGAATCTCTTATTAAAACAGATATGTAAGTGCTATACAATTTCCGATCATTGTAATGTCTAATATTCAAATACTAATAAGTTGTGCATCCGGATTTTTTTGAGCATGAGCTTGATACTTGTGTATACAGGGGAAAACTGATCAATCTAAGTCATTCAAAGGGTAAACAGCTGGAAACTAGATTTCAAGGTGCGAGTTTCTATAAAATTATCTTTTTAAAATGATCGAGTTGTAGACTTTTGGGGAAATGGAATGTAGCTAGATAGGAAAGGCAATGGAATGTGGACAGAAATCAAATATCTCTAATTGTGTAAAAGTCCAAGCATTAAGTACCAATCGTGCATTTTGGCTTATCATTCTTCACAGATGAATGTGCTTGAAAAAACTAAAATTAATTTACATGACTTTGTTGGTTTCACTGTAAAATGGAAGTTTGTTAACTTTAATATCTTAGATGTCATTCTACCGTTCTGATGGACTTATCAAGATGAGTTACTTGTGCTCAAGAATCATGCTCATCTACCCAACTAATCAAATTTTGAACTAACCATCCATATTCAGAATTTTCTGGGTGTCACGGTTAACTGTCTTCCCTGAACATAAGAACTAGTTTCCATCTGCACAATGCTACTCTAAGTATGTTTAATCTTAATCTAAATACATTAAAGGCCCAAGCTACAACATGTAACCTGATAGGAACAGAACCCAAACACGTTATCGTGCCCAAAATAAATATGTTCTTCCTTAATTCCATAAACCCTAATTAGGGGACTTAAATACCCCTCAACAACAATTAAAGTTAAATTCCAAAAATACCCAGTAAATAATTAAAATAACAAAACAAATAACGTAAATAAATTATCATCAATCGCTGGCTCCTCCTAACGAACCCGTCGACGATAAACGAGTAAAGGCCGAGGTCCCTCCGGGTCCTGCTCCATATCAACTCCATCCCCCATCGAAACAACCTTGTCCCCAAGGTTGAAATCCGGAAACTGACTTTGAAACGCTGCTCTGCTCATCCAAGTAGCCTCATCTGCCGGCAACCCTGCCCATTTCACTAACAGTTGAGCCTGATCGATCCCCTTCTCACGCCCCACTCTCTCTGCTAGCACTTCGTCGGGTTCAAACACGGGACCTGTAGGCAGCTCCAAGCTTTCTGGCAATTGGCCTTCCACCGGGTGATCCCCAATGGTCTTTCTTAGCTGCGAAACATGAAAGACCGGGTGGATGCGACTCGAGGCAGGTAATGCAAGTCGGTAGGCTGCAGCCCCAATGCGCGCCTCCACCAAAAAGGGACCATAAAATTTCGGAAAGAGCTTGTGATGAGGCTGTCGCGCCATAGATAACTGCCGATGGGGCCGCACCTTCAAAAACACCTTATCCCCCACCTGAAATTGTGGAATCCCATGTAAGCGAACCACCTCTCGGGCAAACACTTCCGCCACCGATCGCGCCGTAATAGGGGATTTGAGAGCGATAAAATGCCCATATTTTGACAACCGATCTACCACCACCAATATCGTAGTAAATCCCTTCGACTTGGGTAGACAGGTGATAAAATCCATAGAAATATCTTCCCACACCAACTCCGGAATAGGTAAGGGCTGCAACAGTCCAGCGGGGGACATCGATTCATACTTAGACTTTTGGCACACCAAACACTGAGCCACGTAATCTTGCACGCGCCGGAACATTCCCTTCCAATAAACATTCATGGCTAATCTGCGATAAGTGCGAAAGGTCCCTGCATGCCCGTCGGACGGAGTATCATGAAATTCCTCCAATAAACGAGGAATCCACGCTGAATCCGCTGCTAAAACTAGGCGGCCCTCGTGGAAAAGCCGCCCCTCTATCAACTGGAACCCTGGGCGGCTATCCGGGTTCTCCTGTAGCGCTGCGATAACCCCTTGAATATAAGCATCCCGTCGCTGTTCCTCAACCACTTCATTCAAACCCAACCAGGCCGGCATACTAAAAGCAGATAATTCGCCCTCTTCCCCACGTCGTGATAACGCGTCTGCTGCAGCATTAGAGACGCCGGACTTGTACTCAATCACAAAATCATACCCCAAAAGCTTAGCCATCCAAACCTGTTGAGAGGGAGTTGCAATACGTTGAGTCAGGAGGTGGCGAAGGCTGCGATGATCAGTCCGGACAACGAACCGGCGCCCAATCAGATAAGGCCGCCAATGCTGAATGGCCAACGCTAGACCCATCATTTCCCGTTCATAAGCAGACTTAGAAAGAGTCCGATCAGCCAGGGATTTACTGAAGTATGCAATCGGTCTTTTGTCTTGCATGAGCACTGCGCCGACTCCTGTGCCCGAAGCATCGCATTCCACCACAAACTGCCGGTCGAATTGTGGCATGGCGAGTACTGGCGCCTCCGTCAGTGCTTTTTTGAGGTGAGAGAAAGCCGATTCTGCCTCTGAAGTCCAAGAAAACCGAGCAGACACATCTTTCTTCAGTAGGGCTGTAAGCGGTCTAGCGATAAGGCCATAATCCTTCACGAAGCGTCGATAATAACCCGTGAGGCCAAGAAAGCCTCGCACATCCCGGATCGAACGAGGCTGTGGCCAGTCCACGACTGCGCTTACCTTGGCAGGGTCCATCTCTACGCCTGCCTGTGAAATGATATGCCCCAGATACTCCACTCTCAAACAGCCAAAAGCACACTTCTTCTTGTTCGCCTTAAACTTCTGAACCGCCAAAATTCTCAAGACTAAACTCAATTGCCGCCGATGCTCCTCCCACGAACGACTATAAACCAAGATATCGTCGAAGAACACCAGCACGAACTTTCGCAAATACGGACGAAATAATTCGTTCATTGTAGACTGGAAGGTAGCTGGTGCATTCATCAGCCCAAAAGGCATCACCAAAAACTCATAATGCCCGCTATGAGTTCGGAATGCAGTCTTGTGGATATCCGACTCCACTACCCGAATCTGATGGTACCCAGAGCGCAGATCAATTTTAGAAAAAACTACGGCTCCCGCCAACTCATCCAACATCTCCTGAATCACCGGAATAGGGTACTTATCCGGCACTGTGGATTTGTTAAGCTCCCTGTAATCCACGCAGAAACGCCAACTTCCATCTTTCTTCTTCACTAACAGAACCGGGCTTGAGAAAGGGCTTGAACTTGGCCTAATAACTCCCGCCCGTAGCATCTCATCCACCAATCTCTCTATCTCGTCTTTCTGCACATGACTGTATCTGTACGGCCTCACCGATACCGGTTTCGAACCCGGAAGTAAGGTGATGTGATGATCTGTGGCTCGATGGGGGGGCAGCTCCGTCGGTTCCTCAAAAACTGACTCAAACTGTCGTAGGACCCCATCTAACTTCCCTTGAACAACCCCTGAAAGCTTTGCAGGTTGACCGTCTAGAACCACCGCCCATAACTCCACATTTGTAGTCTTCGCCAAGGTCCGAAGACTCACCATTGTTCTACACAAAGCTGGGTCCCCCCGCAACTCCACACTTCGGCCGTCCACCACGAACTTCATTGATAACGTTCTCCAATTAGTGATTACCTCCCCTAACATCTCCAACCACGCAATCCCCAGTATTATGTCCACACCACCCAAGGGAAAAACGTAACAATCTACTGTCGCAGCGCAGCCAGGAAGCTCGATTCGGAGCTGCTTGCAGACCCCGTCTGAAGCTTGCCTCCGCCCGTCACCCAACTTAACATGAAATCTGCCTGTCTCTTGAGGTTGAAGTTTCAATGTATCCACCAAAGAAGAGGATATGAAGTTGTGGCTAGCACCACTATCCACCAAAACAGTCACCGGTTGGTTCTGCACCACCCCCCGGAACCTCATCGTACGGGGATTAAAAACCCCGGTCATAGAATAAATTGGTAAATCGCTCTCCTCCTCTTCAGATCCGCCGTTTCCCCCCTGACCAACTTCCTCGCCTATTGCTGCATAGTGTTCAAGCTGCTGCGAGTCCACTTCTTCATCCTCATCTGCGATTAGTACCCGCAACTGCTTCAAAGGACAATCATGTCCAGGCGCCCACGGTTTTTTACAATGAAAACATAGGCCCTTAGCCCGCAACTCCTCCAACACCTTAGGCGACATGCGAGGGAGGCGATTACGCCCTGTGGGCTGCGCCGCTTGTCCAGAACTTGCGGTCCCTGATATTGCAACGGACTTAGCAAGGTTACCACCAACTCCCCTCGTCTCACTGCTCCCCCCGGTGATCACACTCCCCCCGTAAGGCTTTGTCACACTATGAGAACGTGTCCCAGCGACATTACCACTCACACTCTTTTGGCCACCTAACTGAAAAGACAGATTATCCTCAACATCCCTTGCCAATTCCATTGCTGTCTCCAAATCGCCTGGACGAAGTAGGCGCAGGGAACCCCGTATGGCACTCTTTAAGCCATTCATGAAATAGCCTAAGTAGTGCTCTTCTGTTAATCCGGGCACTTGCGCTGCTAGTTGAACAAACAGGGAAATGTACTCCTCAATTGTGCCAGTCTGTTTCAGCGCCGCCAATCGTTCGAAACGATTGCCTCTAAATCGCGTGTCAAAACGCGCCACCAAAGCCTGCGTAAAATCCTTCCATGTTATGGTGGGTTTTCTAGCTCTCACCCAATTGACCCAATATAGTGCTGCTCCATCCATTGCCACCACAGCAGCCGCTACTCGCTTCTCCGCCGCTGTCCCATAAATTTCAAACTGCTGTTCCGCCCGAGCAACCCACCCAATCGGGTCGTCGCCGCTGAATTGAGGCAACTGAACGTCAAACCCCAGGCCACCGGCCGTTTTCTGCAATCCCGAACCCAAGCCCATGCCGTCGCTGCCCATTCCGCCTCTGCCCCTGCCTGCGCCAATGCCACCACCACCTGCGCCAGCCATCCCCGTGCTCGCTGCTGCCGATTCGGCGGCTGTAGGCCCGCTGCCCTGTGCGTGCTCCGGCGACCGCAGTATTGCCGCGGAGAGCGCCGCCAGCGATGCGGAAATTTCCGCCAGTTGCGCCCCATACGCATCCAACTTCTCCCCATGGGCAGTGAGTAACTCTCCCTGCACATCGATTTTCCCTTTCAATTCCACTTGTTCAGCCTCCAAGCTTTCCAACCTATCGCTGTTCGTTGACCTCGGCATTCCGGCGAGAACAAATCCGGCAGGTCGGACCACTTGATAGGAACAGAACCCAAACACGTTATCGTGCCCAAAATAAATATGTTCTTCCTTAATTCCATAAACCCTAATTAGGGGACTTAAATACCCCTCAACAACAATTAAAGTTAAATTCCAAAAATACCCAGTAAATAATTAAAATAACAAAACAAATAACGTAAATAAATTATCATCAATCGCTGGCTCCTCCTAACGAACCCGTCGACGATAAACGAGTAAAGGCCGAGGTCCCTCCGGGTCCTGCTCCATATCATAACCCCAAATTTCATTCATGGAGATTACTGGAACTTCAATTCCATTGAAAATCATAGGTATTTGGAAAACACGTGTCAATTTCTCTTGAATTTCCAGTTTTCATGCATTCCTATGTTACATAACAGAAAAGCAGGAACAGTTGCTTGGAATACATAAAAGATTCAAAACAGAGGTTGAGCAGCACCTCCAAGATTGTGGCAGCCTAATCGAAGATCTAGAAGAACATCAGATGGAACTGAAAAGATCTGTGGAAAAGCAAAGTACTTAATTTCTAACTCTTAGGAGATCTTTTCTAATTTGGTTTACTTTTCCAAGCAAGTCATGTGTTGAACTTCTTGATGTTTGTTTTATCCCTTAGATATGCATGAAATGGAATTCTTATCCTAGTGATACACATATGAGTCAAAAACATAAATTAGATCAGAAACAATTTTTGAATTGTAAGTACCGTTGAGCTTTTTGTTGAACTATACATCTGGTTTTCAGTATGTACTTTGTTAATCTGTAAGAACGTTCTGAACTTCCAACATTCTTTCCTTCGATAAAAAAGTGAATTGATGATGTTTATCATGTAAGATTTTCTTCTCTGAAAAACTTGGACACATACTGACATGTATCTATTACTTATTAACATCTACAGGAGCAGTGCATAAAAAGTTTCTGTCACAAGTGGAGCAAGAAATCAATGTTCAACTTGATGATGCTGAAAGCAGAATATTGGCAATTGAGAAGGTGAGATAAAATTATGTTAAATAGGGTGCACACTATCAGCTGAAGCAATGTATTTGAAAAGATTTTCTTATATAGTGCATTAAGATAGATTTTTTTTCTAAAAAGAGAGTCCATAAATCAGGAGAGAGAAATCCGGCAGTTTTGAACTGAAAAATGATTTTCTAGAATTCCAAAGATGTATTAAGTTGTAATGCAGGTGGTCTTATGTATTATTATAGTAAGTAAGCACGTGAACTTGTTAAGTTTCACAGAAATATGTGTTTTGTGATTGTTGTGGTGGAAAGATCATTTTGATAGACCTTTGACAGTGGGCTGCTGGGCTGTCTGCTATCTTCTTTCGAAAACATGGATATTCATTAAAGTAAAACCTACTAACCTTTTCTTTGGCTTTCGATTTTACAGATGGCTAGGGAAAAGATGCTTCAACTGAAACAAGGTGTGACTGAGTGCTTGCATGGCGTGTTGAGTTGAGACAAGTATTAGAGGTGATTATATTTTAGACCTATAAATAAGAGTGGTTCAGACAGTAGAAAGCTTTTGAAAATGATTATTGATGCCGGTCCTTAACCTTGGCCGTATTTTCAGTTTTTCTTAGTTACACAGGTTATAAAACGAAATGATAGTAGTATGTTTATAGACTTGGATTTGGAAGTTTGTGGAAGTTGCTTTGTTGATGCAATTAAGGGGGAAAAAAAAAGCAAGTGGATTATCTATCACATCTCCATCTCCATCTCAATCAATAATCAATACTATCATAGATTAAGCATACTATTGCTCTACTACATCACCATTTCTTGGATATTAATTGGGTGTTTTGGGTTAGCCTTATCGAATTGTAAGCTAGTCAGAAAAGAGGTATAACAAGATTTCAAAACACCATGAAACAATTAGAATGTATGAATATAATAAGAAAGTAGATTTGCTACAGTTTTATTCTTTGATCATTTCCTGGCAATCCTAATGCATCAGCTACTATCTGAGAAAGTGAGATTTCCTTTCTCATCATGTCCCATATTTTTCTATATATTTATCAGTAATTGTGAAATCTTTTCAACAAGGGCATACACAATCTAACCTAATTGAAACAAGCTTACAAGTTAGTAAATGTAAATAAATAGACTACAGGAAGCATTTAACTATTACCTCTAAGTACTTCCTGATGGATAAAGCTTCTGCTCTTGATGAAGCTAAAATCTCTTCAGCTTCAATTACAGGTGACTTTCATGAACTCATACAGCATTGAATGATATGAAGCAGCAAGCAACCATGGTCGAGCTACATTGTTCATCATTTCGTACTTAAGAATCCATGCAAGATACGATATTACCACTCATGTCAACAACCAGATATTTATACCAGTTGCTAGACCACTTGTCAGCAGTTGGCAATCACTTGGAAAAGATTTTCAAAGTGATGAAAGACAAAAGAATGGATCCACCGGATACCACTCCTTCATCCCCGAGAACAATATTTTCAGGATTCCTCGTATTTTCTCCAACTCAGAATGTGATGTATCTCTAGCATCAAATACATGAGTGCAATGACCTATCTGCGTCCAACTATATCCTGGCTTCTTCCTCAACCCTTTCTCCTTGATTAGAGCTCTAACCCTCGAGGCATCTTTCCATCTCTTTCTGGATGCATACATATTTGAGATGAGGGTGTGGTAACCAGAATCGTTGAACTTATCTTCGAGAATAAGTTCTTCATCAAGAAGATCAACCTTCTCGTGGACTCGACAAGCAGCAAGCAAGCATCCCAGAACATCAGCATCTGGATCCACAGACAGTGTCCTGATGAACTCACATGCATCATCAATGTGTCCTGCTCTTCCAAGTAGGTCTACCATGCATGAGTAGTGCTTCGTGTTAGGCCTTATGCCATAATCAACAACCATGGATCGGTAGAGGGACCGACCCTCATCAACTAGCCCTGCATGACTGCACGCAGACAGCAGACCCACAAAAGTAGCTTCCGTTGGCTTCATTGCTGAAGATTTCATCTCATCAAAGAGCAAAAGCGCCTTCTTCGCATGCCCATGAAATCCATAGGCAGAAATGATTGTATTATATGTTATGATATCCTTTTCGACCATTTGATCCAAGACCTTAAGTCCATACCCTAAGTATCCACATTTACAGTACATATCAATAATCGAATTCCTGACCGAAACAGCCACATCAAGATCGTTTCTAATCGCATGGCAATGAACTTCCATGCCCTGTTTATGTGCCCCCATTTTGGTACATACTGAAAGGATGCTCATCAAAGTAATGCTATTCGGTTTAAATTCGGATTTCCACATCTTCCTAAAGATACCGAGTGCCATACCATAGTTCTCAGCAAAAACATTCCCAGCAATGGCTGAGTTCCAAATCATGATGTCCCTGTCCAACCAGATGTTCAAAAGAATCTCAGTTGCTTTAGTCAATCCACAGAGCGAGTACATATCTATCAATGCACTGCTAACAACAACATCGGAGTCGAATCCCTGTCTTATGATCAAACCATGCATCACTTTCCCCTCTTCTGATAAGTTGAGTTTGCCAAGTGCAGGAAGAATACTAGCTACAACCATACCACAGGGAGGAATACCCAAATCTCTCATTTCTAAGAAAAGCTCAAGACTCGTGGCGTACTGCGAATTATGCGAATAGCCTGCTATTAAGGTTCTCCAAGAAACGTCGTCCCTGCAAGGCATCCTGCAAAATATGGTGTAAGCTTGGTGAGTATCCCCCAACTTGCAGTACATATCAATGGCAGCATTGGCAACAAACAAATGATTACAGGAACCACTCTTGAGAGCATAGGCTTGCAGAACCATTCCCATTGGCCTGGCATTGAGTCGACCACAACACGGAAGAACAACAGCTAGGAGAGGTGAATCAGGGTGCAAGCCACTGAGCCTCATCATATTGAACAAGCGCAGCGCTTCAAGCTCCCGGCCATGGTGTATGTTTCCACATATCAGAGCAGTCCAAGAAGCCAAGTCCCTCTCTCTGTCAGGCATTTCGTCGAAAACTAAGCGGGCGTCGTCCAAGCTTCCGCATTTGGCGAACATGTCTATGAGGGCACATTTCGTGTAGACGTTGGGGCGAAACCCGTGACGGAGCTCGGCGTAACGGATCAATTCGTGCACCTTTCTGCCATCTTCCAGCGAAGAGCAAGCCTTCAAGACAAGCGGGCATGTGTAGTTATCCGGTACAAACGCAAGAGTGGAAACAAGATGCGTGAAGAAGTAAATTGCTTGAGGGAAGAGAGACGAGTTGAGATGGGCTTTCAGAATAGCGTTGCAGGCAAGATTGTCGGCGCAGCGGAGCGCGGCGAAGACGAGGAGGGCTTCATGCAGACTGCCCGAGTGGGCGTAGGCCTGCACCAGCAGCGAGCCGGTGTTTGTGTTGGCATTTGCAGCGACTCCACCGACCAGCAGCAGAGCATGCAGCCGTCTGGTTTGCTCTAAGCTTGAGTTGGAGGCCGGTTTCTTCAAGAGATGGCACAAATGCTCCTTCAATGATTGGAACAAACAGCCACCGTCGCCGCCATGGAGAAGAGCTTCAGGCTCACGGCGTAGTGCTGCCGTAGCAAGAAATTTCAACTGCCGCATTGCATCAATCCATTATCCACTGCCACTATGATTGATGAATTCAAAATTCCATTGCAACTGTTTAATTCGCTTTTTACTTTTTCAAAATGGGTCTTATTTTCTTACCCTATATAATGTTAATGCTTAAATTATATCATGCTTTGTGTTAGATATATTATGCTCAGAACATATGTTTTTTTTAATAATTAATACTTTATATTTTAGTTGTTAATATAATCGATCTCAAATCTTGAAATCGTTCCTATTATTAATTAAAACAAATTAAAATAAATATATTATTTTAATTTGCTCTCATAATGCAATTTAAATGTCAATTAAAATAGAAACCCTATTAATTCTCAACTAACGGCATAGCGAGGAGAATCAAATCATCTATTTCATAATGGTATTCCACTTAGCATTCTATTGTCTTAATTAATAATTTTAATAATTTTTTTTATAAAAATAAAAATTGTTTATAATACAATGTACTCTAATTGAAGTATTTAAGAACAAAAATAAAAATTTTATAAGAACACAATTATGTTTATAAATTAATCAAATTTAATAATCAAATTTTAGTCATAAGCTGAAAAATAATTACTAAAAAATATTATTTACTTTAAATAGTTGAAATGAACCTTACTATTGAACTTATAAAATTGATCTAAATTAATATAAATTAAAATTATAAAAAAACTTTAAATAAAAAGTTAAAATTTTAATAATGAAACACAGATTGAAACATGAAAAATAGTACTCCGCAAAGAATCTTTCGTGAGAGTAGCATAGCCGAGTCAAACTTTGAGAAGAAGAAATTTAGGCGAACAAAAGTTGCCAATCCAAAATCATGTTAAGGTCACAAATATTTTAGGTGATTCTAAATACAGCCACACAATTTCTTCACACAGCCTCTTTATTTAAAATAAATATAATTAATTTAATATATTACTGTTTTGCCCTAACTTGAAATTTATTTTTTTTTTTCTAAAAAAATGTTACACCATAAATTAACATATTTTTTTTATTTATTTTCATTCTCTAAAGTCATGATGATGGTGGTGTGACTGGTGTCGCACTGCGTGGCAACCGCCACACACAATCCAAAACCTGCCACAACTAAAGCAGCAGACACAATAGTAAATCTGCCGTGGGTTGCCTGAACCAACTCTCATTTTCCCAAAAAGACAAGGGTTTAGGAATTGAACATTCGCTGCTTGCAAGCACCTTCAATTGCAATAAAATAAATGACACATAAAAAGAGGAATATCACGCCAATGATAATTCCGTACATACTACATTCATTTTCGATCGGTATTTCAACATTTAATTTATTTTTTCTACTTGGGTGGTTTCCTTATTCTTTTCTAGAACTTTCTTGAAGGTTTATGTGGGCTTTCTTTATTATTTTGTGCAGTCTTCCTATGAGAGTGAAGTGGTGTGATGAAATATAATTCCCAATTGAATTCATATATTTTTTTTTTACCACAGACTTTGACATAGTTTCGTCCAATCAAGAAATTAATTATGGAATGGAAGGAAAATGGGAAACTCGATTGAAACATATAGCAAAAGTTATAGTATATTTCCTGAAGCTATAATATGTGTCGCCATTTTTTGATGTAGAAGGTGAAATTACCGGAGATTAGGAAAATAAATAAAAAATATCTTCTATTAAAGTGGTTGTATTCTTTCTAAGAAAAATGATCTATTAGAGATGTCTATGTTAAGAAATTTGGTGACTGTGTTTAGAATCACTCATATTTTATTATTTTATATCATTTTGTTTTTGTTTTATATGGTGACCACTAATAGGTGGCAACCGCTATAGATTTAGAAATAAAAATAATATGTTAGTAAAATTATCTTTGTTTGATTTTATATAATAAAAATGGTCAAATGTATTAGGTATTTAATATTAAAATAATTTATTTATAATTTGAAAATAAAGATAAATGTTAAATTATTAAGTAAACTTTTATTACTAGAAAAAGGTCAAATCTGAACCTATACAAAATATATAATGACTTTTTTTCTATATTAAACCCAACTCATTTTTTTTCTTAATTTTTTTTATAAAAAAAATTCAAGGAGTGTCGTACATCATAAAACTTCCATTAACGTTCAGATCAACCAAAAAAAAATTATCCATTGACAACTCAACGTAAACGATATATCAAGAAAAAAGAATGATGAACTAATAAAACAATGAAAAGATCACTTCAACAAATTGAGGTTCGGCATACAGTCTGCGGTGGCTCATAAAACCATGCAGTACTATCTGCGAATTGACTGTCCTCGCAATCTTATGCGTGTCTCCAATTTCTTGTGCCACCACCATCCAATCAATGCCGGTTAAGGACTCTGTGCAGGCGGCTGGAAGCTCCTCTAACTGAAAATTCTGATCACCCAAGAACTGGACACACTCATTCTATAAGTCATAAGAGAATGCCCGCTCTATCAGCTTTCCAATGATTTTATCGAGACTCGCCTTGTAACCAAGGCAACAACAATCTTGGAGTCCCGTCAACCTTTTTGCATCAAGGTGTAAGCATGTGGTCTATATTTTCTCTGTATTCTCGTATAGAATCACCTCTATCCATTTCATACACCCACTTTCATTGTTCGCACAGTAAAGCCCTCCGAGCATTCCTCTCCAGTCCACGAAACATACCTTACCGGTTCTGGCATCTTGAGCCAAACTTATAGTACTAAATGAAGTTGTACTAGCATCAAACTTTAACAAACAGAACTCACCAGCGAGCTTATTCATGTTGGAAATAAACTTGATTTATCTAAAATATATTTTGAAGAGAAGAAAAATCTAGAAATTATATGGATATTGATATAGAATAGTCTAAAAAAATTAAAGAATAATGTAATAAATAAAAAGCAAAAAAAATATGAGAAAATGGTAGAATAATCTAGTGAGTATTAATTAGGAACACTGTTGAGGATTCTAGAGACTTTTATGATGAGTATAAAATATAGTGTAATGAATTGTAGCATTTGGAGTGGAGTGAAATGAAATAAAATGAGCTTGTGAAATAAAATCCCTCCCACCCCTCTCTCTCTCTCAAATATGTGCACACACATCCACCTTACTCACCACTATATTTGGTAATTCCTATTTTCCAAATATAATTTTACTGTTATTTTTCCAATATGGTATCAAAGCCATAAGATCTTATGGCTACTGTGCGAGAAGAGTCACTATATGTGGCTTGTCATTAAAGGTAGCGTGACGATCTCTACAAGAAAGAAAAGAGATCATGTGTGAAGATTTTGAGGGAAAAGAGACTTTCAATGCAAAGGATTCCATAAAGAGAGTTTGTGAAGATGTCAAGAGAGGAGAAGACTCTCGACGAAGAAGTTCCCTTAAGAGAAGGGACATTAAAGGTTCAATCAAGAAGATCCCACAGAGGGAGTTTGTGGAGATCTCGAGAGACAAGAGGTCCTCAAAGAAGGAGGTCCCATAAGAGGGAACAAATTGTGAAGAGGTCAAGAGATAAGAAGGCTCTCGACGAGTAGTTCCCGTGAAAAAAAAGGGATACATTGAGAGAGGATTGAGAGACCAACCGTTCTCAATCAAACAAAGATATAGATCTAAATCTAATTCATCTTTCAAAGAGTAGGAAGCTGATGATGTGTGCACACCAAGAAAGCGTAGAAAAGGAGCCATGAGCTCGAAAAGCAAAAAGGAAAATAGGAAGGTCTTCCAATGGTTGTGGCCAATATGAGAGCTAGTTGTGGAGAAGACTATTGAGATCAAGAATTGTAGAAATCAAGATAAGAATTGTGGACGTGGATGGTGAAGAAATCTTGTCAACTATAATAAAAGAGACAACAAGAAGAATGAGACAAGAGAGGTTACAATATTTTAAAGAGTTCTTCAAGAGTGAAGATAAATCAAGTTTAAGAGAGGGTGTTGGAAATAAACTTGATTTATCTAAAATATATTTTGAAGAGAAGAAAATTCTAGAAATTATATGGATATTGATTGATGTAGAATTATTTGAAAAATTAAAAAATAATGTAATAAATAAAGAGCAAGAAAATATGAGAAAATGGTAAAATAATCTAGTGAGTATTAATTAGGAACAATGTTGAGGGTTATAGAGACTTTTATGATGAGTATAAATATGGTGTAATGAGTTGTAACATTTGGAGTGGAGTGAAATGAAATAAAATGAACTTGTGAAATAGAATCTCTGGCACCTCTCTCTCTCAAATATGTGCACACACATCCACCACACTCACCACTATATTCTAGCCTCTCATTTTGTAATTCCTATTTTTCAAATATAATTTTACTATTATTTTTCCAACAATTCATAGCAAACTAATATGGATTGCCTTCATAGCAAACCAATATGGATTACCTTGCACAACAGTCAAATTCACTGTGTGCGGCAATACACAATGTTCGACGCCCTCTATCACAGTGGTACTCCACGAAACAGATCTGGACAAGTAGAGTTGTGCCTCACATCCTAGATGACTATCTGAGCTCAATAAACATACCACTTTGTAGTCCACTGGGTCGACTAATGAATTTTGACAAGCCAACCCTAAAGTTACCATAGTTGCATTCTTGAAATCGATAACTTCTTTATTAAATCATATAGATTTACACATCCTCGTCACTGGATTCCATAATAGAATTTTGTTGGACACGAGGGATTGACCCACACAAACTAGACCATTGCATACAGAAATTATAACATCACATCCCAAGAAGAAGGGTTTTTTGTCTCTTACTTTTTCCCCCTCTGGCGGCTGAAACCCTACCCCCGCGACATTCAAGTTCAACTCGAAAGGCTCCGCAACATTCCGATCACCACAAAATCCTTTTGAGTGGTCTTTGATGAAACAGTCATTCATGAATAAACTTTTCAAAGATTTTGACACACCCTTCAACCGAACTATTGCTCTCACTGGCAATCTTGTGAGGATGGACATTGTCATTGATTCTTAGGAATCTCGGGATTTGCATCCATTTCTGAAAACTATTTTTTTGAGTTCGTAAATTCAAACTCGAGTCGAGCATGTAATGGCACGTGAGTCTATCACATAAAAAATGATGAAGCTCGAGTTCAAACTCAATAATTATTTGAGTGGCTTGAGCTTGACTCAATTATATAAAGTCCATCTCAAAACTTTTTTAAACCAATCCTAATCAATTCACGAGTCGACTTGACTTATGCTCACGCCTAATAATTATCAACATCATTGTCCTTTTAATGTATTTTATTTGCTATTCTTACATAAAATAAAACAAAAAAGTATTATCAATCCATTACCTAAATGATAGTTTAATTATCAATTTAGAACCCGAAATATGAATTCTCAATTCAGGATTTGAAATATCACAAGAATTTTCAATTCAGGACCCGAGAAATCATAAAATTCTCAATTCAGGACATCAATATTAAGTCCTGGATTGATAAATATATGATATTTTAGGTCCTGAATTGAGAATTATATTATAAATCCTGAATCAATAATAAAATTATTTTTTGGATCCTGAATCAACAATTTTAAAATATATATATAGCACAAGCATTTCTCTTGCATTATAAATTGAAGTTCTGTATGTGTTTTTTGGTTTTTCCCCTTAAATTTAGATCACTATTCACACATTTGTGCTTTCTTACGAGTTTTGGAAAAAAGTAATCTGTGTAAATTTTGGTGATTATTATTGTTAATGCTCGATTTGTTAAGGTTTAATTTTTATAAAAATACTTGATAAAATAACAAAAAAAATTATAAACAAAAGCAAATGAAATAATGTGTAATACTTGACTGCCTGGTAGAACTCAGTTCCTTGTTTTGATATATTATTGTTGTATTCAATGTGTTTGTTTACAATAAATGAGACTCTATTTATAGGGGTTGAATACAAAGAGGTTACTTTAAATGTAAAGTTACAACTCTGCAGCTGAACCAATGGTTCGAACGGTCGCGTACATATGACCAAGCTGCTTTTGTTTCTCCTCGACAATCTTCATTAACTTGACCGGATATCTTGACCGAACGGCTTGCCTCGACCCAGAAATAGTTCGGTCCATGAGCAATTCGGCCTTAAGTGGTTCGGTCAATAAGTGGTTTGGCCAGATAATAAGTTGACCGAAGAGCTTGCCTTGGGAGTATCTTTGTATTTTTTGGGCTTCTTCCTTGGGCTTTTCTTCTTTGATGGACTTGAAAATAGTCCCGCTCGTTTCTGGGTCATAACAATAGACCCCCGACTCTCGTCCGAACCATGTAAAAATCAAAGAAGAATAGATATTTCCCTATCCCGAACCGTGGCTCGGAGGTTTTCAGGAAGTAAAGTGATAAAATTTAGTGTCCGAGTTTAACACATTGGTGTCAAAGATACATAATATAAAATGTTTGACACACGAAAGTCAAAGTATAATCGTTAAAGAGTTTGACACAGCGGAAATAATTTTCCAAAGATTTATAAAGCATACCCCCGAGAGCCACACGGCAAAACAGTTTTCACTATTCAAAACAAAGTTTTTATAAGTGAAGAACAAAATACTAAACAAGATAGAAATTCTTCTAAGTTCACTCCATAGAATAATTTCTACGAAAGCTATCACACATGAAAATACACGATACAACTTAACTGTTCCTCCACCGTAGGATTCACTTTTTGGAGATGGATTCCACAACTTGATTGTAGGCTTCGTGCACTTGATGAATGATAGTAGAACGAAGTAGCCTTTGAGAACTCTCGTGTGTATATTCGTATAATCCCCTGTCTCTAGTCTTCTTCGTCTTCTATTTATTGAAGACTCGAAAATTGTTTTTTCTATAACTTATGAGTTATCACTCGAAAATTACAGAAAAAGAATTTTCGAGTGATAAGACTCAAAAATTATTTTCTATATTTTTTGAGTCATCACTCGAAGATTATTCGAGTCATGATTCGAAAATTATTTTTGAGTCGCTTAGGGTATCAAACGAGTTACATTTTAATTCATAATTTCGAGTCTTCCGACTCTACATTTCAAGACTCGAAATACAAAATTTTAATAGTTTAAATCACTAATTTACATAAATTAATAGATAACACGTAAAAATTATTCTTCTTTACAAATATAATACATTATTACAAAAGAGTTGTGTACAATCTCTAAACTTAGAACAATGTTAGTAAGACATTGTTCTAAGTGATGTTTATACTATATCTCAGTATAGAACAATCTTACTAATTTTAAGAAGTTGTGATTATAATTAAAAATGAAATCAAAATCAAAATTCATAAATTAATGTTTGGATAAGTAAAAAAATTAAAAATAAACAAAATTATTTTCTATAATTTTGAGTGATGACTCAAAAATTATTTTCGAGCCGCCTAGGGTATCAATCGAGTTACACTTGATTTCATAATTTCGAGTCTTCCGACACTACATTTTAAGACTCAAAATAGTTAATTCTACATATTTTCCATCAATTTTAATAGTTTAAATCACCAATTTACATAAATTTATAGATAACACATAAAAATTAACCTTCTTTATTAATATAATGCATTATTACCTATACGTAGAACAATGTTAGTAAGAGAGTGTTCTAAGTGATGTTTATACTATATCTCAATATTATTTCAATGTAGAACAATCTTACTAATTTTAAAAATTGCGATTAGAATTGAAAATAAAATCAACATGAAAATCCATAAATTAATGTTTCAATATTTTAAAAAATTAAAATTAAAATATCTTAAATCATTTACAACAAACTTAACTACCATTTATGCACCAATTTAAAATCCTAGCCCCTATAAACCTCCTATACTTCGGTATAAAATCAGATTGATCCCCAAAACTCAATCCTGTCATAATAGCAAACTCAGACGGACCAAACCTAACATTGGTTTCACCCACTCGAAACCACAACTCATCTACAACTCCGGCTAACTCAATTTCATGAGCTATTAACGACTAAATTTCCCTATTAGTCTTCTTCCCCATTTAAAATCTATGAGTAAGTTAAAAGTCCAATCCTTAAATAAATTTAATGTATTATCCCCAAAACATTTAAGTTGTACTTGGAAATATCTTCCATAATATCTATTCAATGATGGGGGATCATGGTCATGTAGTTCGAGCCTTTTCCATGCCCAAATTTGGCGAAACAAACAAATTAAAATTAAATTAATTGAGATAAATTATAATTATTTGAAAAGAGGAAAATCGCCAGAAGAATACTCAAAAATGGCCGGAAGACTCGACAATTCAAGCCGGAATTTTTTAGACTTCCAGTGAATACTCCGTTTTTTTTATAAAAAAATTCATTTCACAATTTTTACCCAGAAATCAAACTTAATAATACTAAGCATATAAATTTTTTAAAAAAACAAACAAAAATAAGCAAAAAATCGAATTCCAAACTTAAAAATAAGCAGCATTTACAGACTTAAAAATTGAATCCCAAACATTATAAAACTGTGAAAATCGACGAAAATTACCTGTGGATTGTATTCACCAGCCGATGGAATGGGTTTGGCGAGGAAGGTCACATTCGATGACGATGGGCGTCGGCGATGACGGGCGACGACGGTGAGGGTGAGTTCGAGTGAGAGAGACGGACGACGACGGTGAAGAGTTTCGAGTGAGAGAGAATGAGTGGGGTTGGTGGGGTAACAAATCCAAAAATAAATTGATATTAAACTAATAAAAATAAAAATCTGATTTTATCAGTAAATTGCATTCTCACTCCAATCATTTGAAAAGTGGCTATAAAACTTATAGATTTACGGGGTGGCTTTTAAACTTATCTTTTTATTGGGAATGGCTATATAAATTTTGCTCCCCAAACAAAAACCAAATAAAAATGGAGAGGCGGTGCGTGGTGGTAGTAACCTTCCCTGCGCAAGGTCACATCAATCCCTCCTTCCAGCTAGCCAAGAAGCTCATCACCATGGGTGAATACGTCACCTTCCTCACCAGAAAATCCGCACTCCGCCGCATGCCCGACCACCCTCTACTAACCTTCGCCCCTTTCTCCGACGGCGGATGCAAGCCTGGCGACGATCCCACCAAAGTCATTACCCACATAACGACCCACGGTTCCATTGTTCCCAAGGACATCATCCATGCCGCCGTCGCCAACCCTGTCACCTGTGTCATCTACACCCTCCTTCTCTCGTGGGCGTCCGAGGTGGCGCGTGAGCTCCACGTACCCAGTGCCCTCCTCTGAATCCAACCGGCCACCGTGCTGTGCTTAGACTACCATTATTTCAACGACGGCTGCCAAGACCAAATTAGGACGACCGACTCCAACGACCCCTCGTGTAGGATTCAAATTCCCGGAGCTCTGTTGCTTGCTAAATGCGACCTTCCTTCGATCATGGTCCGTCATACTCCACCTCCGACCCTTACTGGTTGCGTGCTCCCAGCGTTTAAGCAGCATCTGGATGCCTTGGATGAAGAAACAAACCCAAATATTTTGATCAACACTCTTGATGCATTGTAGTCGGATGCTCTCAACGCTAACCATAAATACCAGATGATTGCGGTTGGCCCCTTGATTCCTTCCGCCTTCCTCGACGGCCAAGATTCGTCCGACAAGTCATTCGGCGACGATCTTCTCAAGAAATCGGACGACGCCTACATCGAATGATTGAACTGTTGAATTATCCCACATCGATCATGGACATAGGAACATACCACTATATAATGGTGAGGCTCTCATCTCCTTACAAGCCGATTTTGTATGGAGAGATGGGAAACTTTATATGGTATCAGAGCTCGGTTCGGTTCGAAGTGGGACCTGATTTATCCCAATGATAGGACTGAATTATCTCAAGAGATGTGGAACTTTACATGAACTCAAAGGCGGCTTCATCGGTGGTGTACATATCATTTGGGAGCCTAATTAGACTGCAGAAGCCACAGATGGAGGATATTTCCAAAACTCTGCTAGATTCCGGCCGGCCGTTCCTGTGGGTTATTCAGACCGATGAGGATGCGAATCAAGACAAGCAAGAGTTGAGGTGTTTGGGTGATTTGAAGAGACTAGGGAAGATCATGCCTTGGTGGTCCCAACTCGAGGTGCTCACACACTCTTCTCTCGGGTGCTTCGTTACACATTATGGATGGAACTCGACTCTAGAGAGCCTGTCGTGTGGGGTATCCGTGGTGGCATTCCCATAGTGGACAGATCAGGGGACGAACGCGAAGCTGATTGAAGACGTGTGGAAGACGGGGTGAGGGTGAGGTTCAATGAAGATCGGATTGCAAAGAGTGGGGAGATATGGAGGTGCGTTGAGAAAGTGATGGATGGTGGCGAGAGGAGTCAAGAGCTGAGGGAGAATGCTTCGAGACGGGAGAGAGTGACCAGAGAAGCTGTGGGGGAGAATGGATCTTCCACCAAAAATTTGAAGACTTTTTTTGGTCAACAACTTGGACCTGCTCACTAGAAATGTATCTCTAATTTCTCTTTAATTTTTCGTTCTTGAAAAACTCCTCATGTATGAACACAACTTAGATAGTGTAAACCAACCAGAATCATCATCAGCAGAGATGGTTTGTCTCTGTTTTCGTTTTCCAAGAATCAAGAAACCTTTCATTGCTTATTTCTTCATTTATGTATAACTCATCATCTAACATATTATTATACTACAAAAAACAGAATCAATTCAACATTTTAAGTCCATCAGTTATGATGGTAGTAGCAGAAGCAAACCCTGGCAAATACATCACCTGATTCCTCATTCCTCAACTCCAATATGGCCATCATCACCCCCTCTCTCTCCATCATGTTCTGCTTCTGCATCCAGCACCTCCCGGTTGAATTCAACACGACTACTTTGAAGACTCTGCACTACACAAGCACGCATACGAGAATGAAGAAATATGATCTCTAGACCAGACTCTCTGCAGACCTGTACATACAAGTATTGGAAATCCACAACGTGATTGAGCTTTTCATGCATCCTTTTGTGTTCCTTGCCTCATCTACAATGTTGTCACTGCAGCATTCTCGCTCTGAAGCTTCCACAGCCGAATCTGATGGAAAAAGAAAAGGGTAAATCCATTAGCTCCTCTTTTCATTCATCACCACAGACATCCAACTAATGCTAGAAGCAATTAATCAACAACCACAGAAGCATCAACCAAAACAGAACTTCTTCAGCATTCTACAATTAGTCAACAAAGAATACAACAGATACTGTGTGAGCATTTTATGCAAATGGCAACTGACTAAAACACTAAAACAGCACATGAATTCAGCATTGAGAGTTGACATATTGCTGTGTTCATTTGTTCAGTGGAGAAAATCACTTTTCAGTGCAGCTGCAGAGTTGACTACATCGAGCAAAAGATCCAAACTTCTTACCATATTAAGCAAACAATTGCTGCCCATAAATGAATATCTGAACATCTAACTCTTACCATACAACTTCACAGTGAATCAAGATTGGAATTTCAAACAATTCTCACGGTCTTTACTTGGGCAAATTCACAAACACAAATAAGTAATATTTACCTTGGAAACAGTTTCTACGGCTTGTTTTCCAAGCTGGAGATCGGGGTCGGAAACGGCCAAACAATCCCTGGGATTCTCGAAATAAGAGAGAGAAAACTGCTTGGAAACCACACCAACATTGAAGTAAATCAAGCCAGAGCTGGGAATATCGACCCGGATCTCAATGACCGGAAACCAGAGGAACAAATCCTGCGCCGAGATGCCCGAGAGGCCGTCGATCTGACCGAATTGCAGAGTGCCCGACACGTTCATATCGTAGTGCAATTCGTTCTCGAACTTTGCGTTGCAGGCACGATCCAAGTGCACCTCGAATTTTCCCGAATCATCCAGGCTGAAGTTGGTGACCCCTTTCGGCAGCAGCCCCATCGGCAGCCCGTGGAGCTTTAGAATTTCATAGATGGATTTCTCCTTTTGATTCCCAGAGGCCGCCATTGATGAGAAAAGGAGGAGGAATGCTAGGTGGAAGAAAAAATGGGGCAAAGATTGCATTTTTACAACGTTTCTGTGTGATATAACATGGAAAGAATCGAGGGTTTTAGGGTTTAAGAAAAAAGAAGAAGACGGGAGGTGGAGTGGAGGGGCGGAGGAAGAGGAAGAGGAAGAGGAAGAGGAGGGAGGGAGGGACATTGAGAGACAGAGAGTCGATTATAGGTGCCAGCAAGAATACAGAGGGGATCAGGAGAATGATCAATTATTGGTGGTGAAGATGGGCCCATTTCTTGGATTTTATGTAACATAATATATAATAATTAATTATGGGAAGGTCTTGGGTTAGGCAGGCCTAAACGATTTAGGCGGGTTTTATCCATTAACCCAATCTTTAGGCGGGTTTTATCCATTAACCCAAGCCCAAATCCATATAATATACCATATTTGGGATGGGTGAACCCATTTGGGTAGGATAAAACCCGCCTAAACCGTTTAGGCCTGCCTAACGCAAGTTTTTACCATTAATTATAATATAGTTTAAGCATAAAATTGTGGTGGTCATACCTTCATATTTAATACAAACTATCATATTTGCAATTAAATAGCCAAATTATCATAAATAAATTTAAGTACTCACTCCATCCCGCTATAATTGGTCATTTTCATTTTAATACATTAATTTCAGAACTAGTGTTTAGTCTTAAATAAGTTAATTACGATTATTATTTTTATTATTAACCATAATTAGCTACTAAACACTAACTCCAAAATTAATGTGTCAAAATGAAAATAGCATATTTAAGCGGGATGGAGGGAGTACAAATTATCATTTTTTATAACTAAATTATCAAAAATTATATAAATATAGAATAGGAATTTTTTGCTCGCTGGAAATTCACATAATTTAATAGAAACTACAAAATTGTATTTAAAAGGGTTTTCGACTAGCATAGTCAGATTAAATCGCCTGGAAAAAATTATATTTATATAGTTTATGATAAAGGTCATTTAATTCAAAAAGAATATAGTTTGTACTAAATTTGAGAAAATTTACATAATTTATACTTAGATTTGAAGATTTGGCCAATTATAAATAAATCTTAATATGGACCATTAATATTTTAAAATAAAGATGTAAAGGTCTTTTTCTTTAAGATAAAACGATTTTTAAAACATATTATTGGCATTTGGATTTAAAAGCATTATTACTTTATAAAGTGTTGTTTTTCATTTATATATTTGTAACTAATTGAGATGCGCTTTTGGAATTTCTTTTAAGAGGGCAAAATACATTACTTACAAGTTACAATTAATCACATATGCACAAATAGATATTGATTGCATATGATACATGGTGTGTACAGCTCAGCAAAAAGAAAAGAAAATTGCTAGTGAAAAGTATCCAATGAAAGCTCTTGAAATTTTTTTAGACTTTTATGGAGATGGGGTAGGGAGGAGTAAGAGTCCAAGAATCCAAACATGCTGATGTGTATGCATATATGAAGAAAATGCATGTGAATTGTGAGAGATGATAATTATTGATTTTGTCTTTGCATAAATACAGTGTGTGTGTGTGTGTGGCCTGGATGATTTTCTACTTTGCTTAGTAAGTTTTCTTTTCAATACATGTATAGTCCCATTCATTAGATTATAGAGATCATAATGCATGATTGAGAAATAGTGGCAGTTGTCTTCTTGAATATTATTATTTATTTTTCTATGGGCAATAATGGTCTTAACATGGGATTTGGCCAAGTGGGCCTATTTGTATTATGCAAGTGAACTCCATCAATTTTGCTAAATTTATTTGGATTATTCTGTCTGATATAACTCAATTCTGAAGCTTCAAACCAATCAATTAGGAACAGTAAACTTGGAAAGAAATATGTTTAGTTTGAGTTTGAATTTGAACTTGAAGAGATAAAGGGGATGTCATCAACCATGAAACTGAATCATAGAGTTACATAAATGCTGGTCTACTACACCTAGATGGAATGATGATCCTATGTAGTTCAAGGAGAGACTAATAATGTAAGAAGAGGAGTTGATCAGATGCTAAAAAGTGGAGAATTTCTCAATCTTCTATAGCTCTTTTTTTCCCAGTTGAAGCAATTCTCATTGTCATTGTTTTCCTAAGTCACCAGATGAACCAAAGAGTGCTTCAAAGTTGTTGGATCTAGGTCTGCTTTCATGGCCTTCATCAAGAAACCAGATGTCAGCATTTGCTCGCAGAGAGAGAGAGACAGAGTTGTATGTACATGACTATAATTCCAATCTGAAAAGGCTGTGTACCTCAACTTTGAAAACATTTGATACCAAGCCATGGAGTGTGGTGACATTGGCATCTGCCACCTGAAGTCCTAAAGAATCGATAGCTTGGACCAACCGCGAAAAGGCTCCACGCCTTTGCTTGCATATAATCTTCACCAAGAAATCTTTCATCCCTAGCTGGTTTACTTCAACTTCCACCTAAATGTTTTGGAGCAGTATGGCAAATGATTGTGCTAAATAATGTAATTGATTTACAATCTTTAAAACTCCTTACCACTATCAGAGTGTTTTCACTCCCTTTCTTGTCTGCACAATCTCTCACCAGCATCAAATGCTCTGGTTTGGTGTTACTTTCCTTGCAGTCTTCCTCTTCTAACGCTTCGAGTTCATCCCGATAAATTCTAACAGTTTCCAGCAGCTCTTTGATGTAATCAGCTGCATCCATCAGTGTAGCAGTTCTATCCATCTAAATGCAAAGCAACAATGACAAACAAACTAATGCTACCATAGCTGCACAAAATAGTGATCATAATTAAAGTTACCTTAGTGATCTTGGGGACTAATGCTCGAAGAGCCAACTCCCCATCTTTGATCCTCTTCCTCCTGTTCCTCTCTGTCATCAGATTCTTGGACTTGAAAGGTCCCTTCTCTGATTTCTGCCTAAGTCTCAAGCTCACTTTCTCATCTGCACATGACTTGCTGTTCCTTCTCAACCTCGGATTTCTGCTGGGTGAATCAGCATAGTCTTTGCTTGATTGATCTTTTTCTAGTCCGGTTAAGACATGATCAGGGCCTAGTTGGAGAAACTGGAGCTCGTCTGAAAGACTAGAGCAAGTGGATGATCCCTCGAAGCTAGTGGAGTAGTTGGCTGGTTGGGATAGGTTTAGATAGTTAAGTGAAGAAGAAGAAGAAGATGGTGGGCAGTTTTCTTGATAATTAGTCTGCATATTCTCCATCATGCTTCCCTGTTTGAAACCAGCAGAAATGAAGTCGATGATCCTCTGATCTCGAGGTACCTGAAAGCAGGAGTGTTTGCTGAGTCACTAGAATCTCAATACACACAGATTGTTTCAGAAATCTTACATGCTTTGTGGAGAAAAGTTCGATTAAACCGCACGTTACAGGGATGAGTACTTGAGTTCCATTTGGTTCCTGCAAGCAACTCAGATATGCATCACTTCTCTGTCTAAAAATATTCAAAGCTCAGTCCACATTGATGAGAACTCAAAGAAGATGAATTCTTGCAAATTATTCACGACTTACAGCATCAGTATTATGAGTTATCCACCTCGGCCGTTTCGACATTACAACATCGCCATGAATCCTGATAAAAACAATTACAAACCATTTATATGAATCGACAAGATGGAGAATGGAGATGAAGGTGCCTGCCATGGAGAACGTTTACCCAGAATACAGAGGAATGACAGATGGCAACCGAGCAAGAGTCTTGCAAGCATCGCTTCTAACCGGATGCTTAATCAGAGTATCCTTGCATTCCACAAAATCCTCACCCTTTATCTTGATGCCAGTGCCACCATCCCTTCTCCCACCGCTGCAACAGCATTCCCCCCACTCAATAAATCTGAAAAGAAAAAAAGAAAGACCCAACTTGTGAAAAATGGAATTCTTGAAAAGCAAAGTACAACATTATTAAGGGTAAGTACAACCTCGAGGGGTCATCCCCCAACTTCCAGATGACACAGTAGTCCCATGGCTGGTTGTTGGCGAGGGGTCTCAGCCACTCTATTCCCGCTTCTAAAGCTGCCATTTTGAAGCTTTCTCTTCAAGAGTCATTCCATTTTATAGACCTCTACACACACATACATACATACAATTCAATTTGGCTCTACCTCTACACAAATACATACAATTCAATCATTGCTCTTCAATTAAGTTATACCAGAGGTAACTTTCTTGATTTGGACGACAGGCCTAACCGACTTCACAAACCGTCAGTGTACTCTCCCTTTGTCAGAAGAATCTGATTCCCTCTCTCTCTCTCTCTCACTCTGCAGCATGAGCCAAGCTATATTATGAAATGCAAGGCCAATGCTGAGATAAGGAAAAGAAAGTTGAAATTGTACAGACGAAAAACAGAAAAAAGTTGGCCAAGAATTGTTCAAAAGGTTCAGTTGATAACTGAACAAGGCTAATTATGGGAATGCAGATTCTATGGGGTATTTTTTTTCAATACAAGAAAACTTGATCATGCCTTAAATAATAGGATAAATTTTCTACTATTATGTATGGAATGGCGTGGTAAAACTAAAAGGGGTTGAAGCATTTGTAGGACATTATGAGACAGAATATTTGAACGGCAAAGCATATCTTGGGCTGTACTTTTTTTGCTCTAAACAAATCTCTTGTACCTCATGCAGTTATGCTCTTGTGGGACTACTACGCTCTAATTTGTTTAAATTATAACCAAATTGTTCGTAAAATGTTCAGATCTTGATTCAATATAAGTTTGTTTAAGTTCGTTTAGCTCACTTATTTAACAAACAAATCTTGAGAGATTATAGTATTCGGGTTCTAAGTATACTCATTAGATAAAGTTATTATAAAATATAAAATTATTTATTTTATGAAGTTAATATTTTCATAAGAGTAAAATTTTAAAATACCCCAATTGGCTATTATGTATTATAAAAATGTCATTTCTTATAAAAACATTCAGGAAATACCCCAAATGTCTTACATGTAAGTGTACTTCTTTGAGAAAAAATTGTAAAAATTGAATTTTGAATTAAGTTTTTAGTTTATTAAATATTTTATAAATTTTGCACATGGTCTTGACCCCAATCATTATGGTGATGACCAAAAATTCAAAAAAAAAGTTAAAAAATTAAGGTAGGGACCATAATTTTTTTTTTCTTTTAACTTCGGGTCGGCACCGTAGTGCCTTTTAAATGGTCCCGATTCACGGTGCCGACCTACAGTCCCTACTCAAAAAAACCCTAAATTTTGACTTTGACGAAATTTCTTTCATTTAGTTATGAGAGTAGGAGAAATATAATATAGTATAGTAATTGATAATATATTTGATAAATTAAAATTATTTATAAATTATTTGTACATTTCTTGAAGATGTTTATAAAAGAGGGCATTTTCATTACATATTTGATAAAAAAGGGAATTTTCAGATATTAACAGGAAAATATATTATACCTAAATTATTATAATTAAAATTTTGGGACAAAGTTGGGAACTCGTTAAGAAACTTGTGATAAAATTAGATGTTTTTCTTATCAAAAATAAATTTTTGCGATTGTTAATATTAAACTCAAGTGAATTATGCATGCAAGATCAAAATTGTGATTTTGACTATAATTTTTTACTATAAACAACTATTAAAAAATATTTTAACAATATACCTGATTTGATCTTACTATTTAATTCCCTCAATACAACAAGAGTGATAGAGTTTAATATGAAAAACGCCAAAACTTCAGTTGCAAATAAATATTTTTTTTCCGTATGATAAAAATAAGCAATATTTTATTTAATGCCTTAAAACAACTGTGACTATTAAAAAATATCAAAGAAATATATATTTTTCTACCAAATCAATATAAACATGACTTAAATACATAAAATAATAGATTGTTTTATAGAGAAAAATAATAATAATATAATGTGTATGGCTTAAATGCATAATATAGATAATACCTTATCTTATAATTATATTAGCATATGATACGGATAAATAAATATTAAAAATATCTTGAATGATACTAACATATATATTTAAAAATATAATTTTACTAATTTTATTATAATATTATTAAATAAATATATTTAAATAAATATTATATTTAAAAATATAATATTTTTATATATTTTGGAGCAAGTCGGGATCGTCCCTACCATTTTTTTAATGAACTTTTTTTTTAATTATTGAAGGTTAGGACCTGATCAATCCTCCCCATTTGTCTTCATTAATTTTCTATTTTTTAATGTTGAAATGTATTTAAATATTAAACATAGTCTTGACCAATTATTATTAAATATTATTTTACTTAAAAATTAAATAATAAAAAATAGGTAAAAATCATTAAAAAAAAATGAGGTAGGCATTATTCTATGGTGATGACCAAATTGGTAGGCACCATTAAATATTACTCCATCCGTCCCGCTTAAGTAGACCCTTTTCATTTTGATACATTAATTTAGAAGTTAGTATTTAGTAGCTAATTGTGGTTAATAATAAAATTAGCAATTGTAATTAACTTATTTAAGACTTAAACAAGTTAATTACAATTGACAATTTTATTATTAACCATAATTAGCTACTAAATACTAGCTCCGAAATTAATGTATCAAAATGAAAAGGGCATATTTAAGCGGAACGGAGGTAGTACTATAATCCATTAATATTTAATTTTTTATTTTAAATAATAATATCAACATCATTATATAAATAATTGTCAAGATTTAATTGTTAATAATTTTCAACTGAATATATTTATAAAAGAGGGCATTTTCATTACATATTTGATAAAAAAGTTATTTCATATATTAACATTTTTCATAATGTAACAATAAAAATATGATTGATCTTTGCATTTGTAAGAACAAAATGAATATGAGGATGAGATTATTGTTTATGAAATAAATAATTTTTCTTTCAAATACAATGAATATTATAAATATAATTAAATTTGGAAAGTTTGTTTTGCATTTAAATAAGGCTAGTTTATGTTCGTAAATTTAAAATATTGAAAAAAAAAAGCTCAAATATAAATGTGATGGTTAATGTGTTGTTTGTTTGTGAACTAATTACATGAAGAGAGCAAGAAAGTAGAAATAGAGCTTGCAGGAATTTAAATAATACAAAAAAATAGATATAAGCAAACTGATCGAGATAATCTCTTCCCGCAAGACAAAAATGTCACCGTAGTGCTCGGTCTTAGTGGTTTGTCCCCAAAGATAAAATGGTTATGTCTCGGTCGAAACAACACCGTAATCGAACGAACTCCGAAGAACTGGAGAGGAGCAAGACTGAGCAGCTTGAAGGTTGGAAAAATGCGGAGAAATTTTGGCAGAATTTCAGGTGAAAGCTATTTTCAGAAGTTCTATTGCATGCACCTAGGATGCCTATTTATAGGCATTCCACCACCGGTTACATGCGCGAATCTCGGATCGTGCGTTTGAACGGTAGGTGAAACTGTCTCCAACAAACCAACACGTGCGCTGACTTCATCAGCCACGTCACATGGCGCTAACTCACGCCACGTCCTCATCCATGTCATGTCCAAGTGTGCAAACCTGTCGACTGACTGACTCAATCAACTGGTCCAATCCGACGAGCCTATCGCACTCGTTTCTGTTGTCCAAAAAGATGAGGTCCTGAAGGGCCGAACCAAGGCCCAAACCAAGAATCGGAAACCAGGGCTCAAGCGCGGGCTCGGCGTACGGCCTGCCGAGGCGGGCGGCGGTGGCGTGCATGGGCACGTTGTGCAACGTCCCTAGGACACTAAGTTATTACTAGGGGTGGCAATTTTTGATCCGATCCGATAACCCGACACGAATTCGCGCGATAGTAATGGATATGGATTGAAGCTTATCGGATATGGACCCTTATCGGATCAACACGATAAGGACACGAAAATTTTGGATCAGATTTGGATCGGATACGAATATCCGTTAATAAATTAATAAAAATTATTTATATTTTAATATAATAATTAATTAATTAATTTTGATATATTAGTCCCACTTACCTTTTTGGTCTGTCCCATTTATTAGTCTCATTTCCTAAAAGGACAAACTTTTTCAAACTCACCAATAAAATATTAATTCCACTACACTCACAAACATTGGTTATTGTGTCATTTTGGTTTGGGACTAATAGTTAGGGACGGAGGGAGTATTTGAACAATCATATATGAATATTTTATATTATCTTATCAAATTTATATTGGATTATAATTGTGTTAATTGAAACAGATTCTTATTGAATTAATCTGATTTGGATTCTTATCGAACTTTTATCGGATCGGATCCATAACGAATCATTCGGATTGGATACTTATCGGAACCTTAATGGATACGGATCGGATTCGTGCGGATATGGATTTGAGCTAAACGGATCGGATACGAATACAGATTTTGATTTTTCTTAACGGATCGGATATGGATTTAATCTTAACGGATCGGATAAGAAATATTGACACGATATGGATCCAATCCGCACGAATTGTCACCCCTAGTTATTACACCATATAAGTGTAAATGTATTTATACACATAAGATATGGTTAGATTCCCCATGTGGGATGTCTTAATTATTACATGTCTTTAATTAATACTTCATCTGTCCTAGCTTAATTGTCCCACTTTTTTTTCGTCTGTCCCAACTCAATTGTCCATTTACTAAAAAAGATAATTTTTTCATACTCAACAATAAAATTTTAATTCCACTCAACTTACTCTACAATCACATTCCTTGGTATTGTGTCCGGTCAACCCAGAACAATTAAGTCGGGACAAAGAGAGTATTTGTCTTAATTAACCATGTAATAATGACATCACGTGTCAACTTGGTGGATTAATTTCTCACTCACCGGAATACAAATTTGAGAAAATAAATATACCACAATTATCTACTTGCAACGTAGATCGATCCTGCAATATTTAACTTTCATAAAATTAAATATTTACGTCCGAAATATCTATTCAAATAGCTCCAGAGTCCAACACAAAGAAACTAAACCAAAACAATACTCAAATTCACTTTGGATTGGCCTATCCAGTATCCATAATGGGCTATAGAGGGTTAGTTTTTGTGTAGTTATACATTATCTGTCCACGTTTGCAATTACATGGACTTCAAACTTCATCGTTTAATAGTAAAATTTGAAAACAATATTTTCTTATATTTTCTTCTTTGCCTTCTTTAACTACATTAAGGTTGAGGGGGCTGTGCTGTCCCATGGGATTTTCAAAAAATTCATATATACATATATTTGTAGAAAATAATTTTATAAAATTTTAATCATTGCGTCCCCACAACATTCAAATTCTACGTGTTGATCTTCTCCAACCTTTCTCTTTTCGCCGTCATCTATATATATATTAAAATAACATCAGAGGGTGTAATCGTAAATTTACAGTTATATTAATTAAATTATTAAATCTATTCATTATAAAGTGATAATTATTGTACTTAATTAAAATGTATGAATGAATTTATGATCATTAATTTTTTTAAAAAAAATCTATAAAATGAACTACAAGTTCACATTAAAAATGATATTCAAATAATCTGATTTTTATTGTTCATAATATTAATATAAAAATTTAAGAAAATAAAAATTATTTTACGTAATTCATCTCTCAATTAATCTTATGTTGTTTTATTATATATTCTTAGAGAAATTTTAAATCAAATATGAAAATATGATAAAAAGACATAAAATTTATTATTTTAATATCTTGAAATAAAAAATATATTAGAATCTAAAATAGTACAGTAAAAATAAAAGATGAAAAAAAAATTAGAATATTGTAATAGCTTTAAAATAAAATAAAATAGTAGATCATTTTAAAGGTCGGGTTATAGTTTAAAATTATGATATCACAATATAGCTAAAATAAATTAAAATGTTAAAACTATTATTGCAAAAATATTATTATGCCAATATTGTAAAATAAAATAAAATTTAAAAATTATTAGAATATCACACAACAAAAATGAAATAAACAAGAAATAATATTAATACATTACACTTCAATATATATAGGATTTCAAAAGACAAATAAAAGAGAAATTAATTTATACATTGTTCCAATGAGAGAAAGAGAGAATAGAATCAAATAAAAGAAAATCTAATTCAAAGAGGTTGTAAAGTAAATCTAATTTGTTTGGTGTGTGATGAAGTTATTCAAACAACATAACATTCTTTATTTTAGACGAAACAATTGTAAAAAATTTAGTTGTTGATTCCTAAAATATAGGTTGTTTGTCTCTGCTTCGACTTAAAAATAATTAATTAAAGTAATTGCAAAACTATAGTTATAAATCCTACACATGTGAGTTATATACATATATTGCATTAAAAATTTAAAAAATTCGAAATGAGTGTGAGTTTGAGAATATTTATTTCAACGTTAAATAAATTATTTAAAAAATATGTAATTAATGAATGGATAAGGTGAGCGACGAAAATACAATCACGTCAAAAAAAAGTGGAGAGAATAAAAAATGAATTAAATCAGAAATATAAGAATTAAAATATAATATTTAGGTAGTCAAAGAGAATACTTGAACTTCGTACCAAGAAACACAAATGGTGAGATTATTTTAACTTAAAAACTTGAACTAATGAACATAGAATAATTTGATGTTGGAACTAATCAATTCAAGTAATACCGTATAAAAGGCAACATCATTGAGAGAATTATCTTGATATCAAAATTGCTATTAATGGAGTACATGAGTCATCACCATAATGTGAACTCATGATTTTATTAAAAACATTAAAGAGCTGACGAGAGATATTGAGTTTTAAATTTTTAACATATGTTAAAGTAGTAAATCAAATTGCATTTCAAGCAATTTGAGGTCCAAGTCTAATATATATATATAACATTCATCAATGCATTTAGTTATGATGTACAAACAATTGATACATCAATAATCAAAGTTCTTTTTGAATAGGCTAAGAGAAAGAGAAGTAATTGCTTGAAAACTTAAAGTGTTTTAATAATAACATATTGAAAGTTTTCCACACAACCAAAAATAAAACAAATTGTTTAGCATTAAAGCTTATAAATTATGAAGTAAAACTCATCATATAATATATATTTATATTTATATATATATATATATATATATATATATATATATAAGTCTCGATCTAAGAGCACAAGTGGTTAAGCATTTTGTCTATAATTAGTCATATTTTCGAATCCCTTTGAAACACTCACTTCCTATTTAAATAGTATAACTAAAAAAATAATGTATAAATATTGTTTAAATCAAAAACTAACATTGAGACTTATAAATAAAATTTACATATTAATGAAAGTAAATATAAGTCAATATAATATAATATATACACTATATATTTAAATTATACCCTCTCTGTCCACCTTGAATTGTCTCAAATAATTAATATGAGTAGAGATAGAGGAAATTAATATTTTATTAATTATTATGTATTAATTTTTTATTTTAGATAATGAGGTTATTAAATGGAACAAAAAAAAATAAAGAAGGACAATTGAAGTGGGCGGAGGAAGTATGTGTTTGCTTATAGTGTTAATTTACGAATTTTAAATATTCATATTGTTTTTTCTGTGAATAAAATATAGATTTAATATTACAAATAAAGAATTTAAATTTTCACGCATTAAGTGCAATACTAATTTTAGTGAAATTTTTAATGAAATTAATGATGTTAATAATTAGATTCATAGATAACTTCAACTGTGGAAGATTTTTTATATTATCCTATGATAAAATACTATAAATATTCTCACAATGAATATGTTCGCATATAAAAAATATGTATTAGAGCTCAAGCTTGAAGCTCGAATCTCGCCTATGGTTTGTCGCTCTGTGTAACCTTAGCTCTATGTCAAAAGAGAAAACGAAAGTCTCTAACATTATCAATTGTGAGAAATAATTTTCTAAGAAAAATTAAGTGGAATATATCATTCCCAAGGGCTGCAGGAGAACTCCAACTCCCCAATTCCAAATACCTTGGAATAAATAACACAGTTTTCCCAAATTTTTTAGTAGAAAGACTTGGTCGAGAGCGTTCATTATTATCTCTACTCGTTGGTGTTGATGTTTGGGCATGAGTTTCAAACAACGAGGTTTACCACGATTATAGTATCATTATTTTGTTCGGGTGATTTTGGACTGACAAACATTACCACGAACATACTATTAAACTTAAGAGTTGGATATGTGTGAGTTTGAGTTCCTCACATTGTTATGTTTATAGGTCCATCACATTATTTTTGCCTTATCTTTCCTTAGTAGAGCTGCTGCTCGTGAATATTATTGCCCCCAAAATTCAGAACGATCGCAACTTTGTGAAATACTCTCCATCCCATTCATCTAGCAGCGTCGATGCACCTTCGTGTTTCCCTTCTTCTTTGTGTAGTGGGTTCTTATTGTGGGTTGCTTCGTGTTGTTTGCCTTGGTAGTACCCTCGTTGTATATGCCGGCGAGCATCTCTTCTCCACCCGTGGCCTCTGCGATAGACGTGCTTCGATGATGTTGTATGGGTTGTTGGCGTGGGTTATTTGAGTCGAACGGTGATTCCATCGTCGTCTTGCACCTTTGCTGCTGCTGCAGTTGAGCTTGCTGCCCCTGCGTGAACTCCATCAGCCCTCTTGAACTTCTTCTCGTCGCTGCTGATCAGCCCCGGGTGCAGGTAAGTCGTCCATTAATTTTTCAGACTTCTAATGTATTTTTCGCTTCATTGTCACATGTGTGTTGCAGTTGCTGTCACATTGGCGAATGAGAGAAGGACCTTGCTTCGTGCACGTCGAACTGAACCACGGTGAGAGCGATGATGAACGCTGGCAACCTCCTCCGTTGATACCCAACAGTGGTATCAGAGCCACGGTTGGAGGGAGGTTTGTCGAGCATCTCCACCGTGGTTGCAGCTCCTCGTCGTCTGCGCTCCAGAGTGCGTAGGTAAGTCGGGTTACCCTCTCCTAGGGCCCCGCTCAGATAAAAAGGCTTGATCCCCTGTACTTTCAATTCTTAGATCGGCCAACTGGCGCCGTAGGTGTATTTTAATTTCTAGATCGGTATGTGTGTCGTAGGCTTGGGATCTTTGCTGCTGTTAGTAGATTTTAGGGGTATTTGTGATTCTGGTATTTCCGTTGTGAGTTTTATTTGTGATTGTCGTGATTTAATTGCTTGGTATTTTCTGTGTGTTAAGCATGTCACCTACGAATTCATTTAGCATGATTCCTTTTGATGGTACTACATATTTAAATATTTGGAAACAGAAAATGAAATGCATTCTTATCCAACAACATGTCTATAAAGTTGTTGAGTTGTCTTATTCTGCTAATGAATCTGAAGAAAAGAAAATTGATATGAATGAACTTGCTTGTTCTGCCATAATTTTGAATTTGTCTGATACTGTGTTGAGGAAAGTTGGGGTTTTAGAGTCTGCTAAGAAGTTATGGGATAAGCTTAATGAGTTGTATACTGATAAGTCCCTGCCCAATAAGTTATTCCTCTTGGAGAAGTTCTTCACTTTTAAGTTAGACATGGACAAGAACATTGATCAGAATCTTGATGAGTTTACTAAGTTGATTCAGGATATTAAGTCAACTGGAGATAAGAATATTGATAACTATAGTGTTGTAGCTTTGCTTAATGCTATTCCTGACAGTTATAGTGAGGTTAAGTCTGCTATTAAGCACGGTAGAGACTAGAGACACTGTGACCTTAGAGACTGTAGTCAGTGGGCTTAAGAGCAAAGAACTAGACCTTAAGCGTGCTTTGGGTAGAGTTGACAATTCTGAAGAGAAAGTGTTTCACGTCAAGGATATGAATTTTCGTAAGCATCGTACTTCTAGCTCTTGTAACGATAGGAACAATAGATGTGTGAAATGGACTAAAGAGTCTAGGAGGTGCTACATCTATGGTGAGTTAGGTCACTATGTAAAAGACTGTCCTGAACCTCATAAGCAAAACAAGGGTAAACAAGCTAATGTGGTGGTAGAGCCGTAGAGGGGGAGACTATTAGAGATGTCTACTGGGTGCCTTAGTGTCTCTAGTTTGAGGTGGAGCGTTGTGTTGTTTCTTTGTGCCTTTGTGTTTTGTGTTTGTGTGCTTTGTGTCTTCTTGCTTTGTGAGTATTTGTGTGCTTCGTGGCTTTGTGTTATTTGTTTTTTCTGTTGTGTTTGCAAGCTTTCCTGTGTGCTTCATGCGTCTATGTGTTGCTCTGTTTTAGGTAGAGTTTTTTTTTTGCTTGCTTTGTGATTGGTTAGTCTACGCTTTCTAACCATGTCTGCTTCGCGTTTCTTGTCTCTTTTGACTGTGCAGGTATCGGTAGCACGGGGTACCGGAACCAGCGATGATGATTTATGTCCCAGCCAACCCGTCTCAAATTGTAGTGTGACATTAATGGGCCTAAGGTGGAGATTGTTATTTTTATAGGCCCATTATTCAGCCCACACTCTTTCTAGCCCATCACGTTATTTTTTGCCCTATCTTTCCTTAGTAGAGCTGCTGCTCGTGAATATAATTGCCCCCAAAACTCAGAAAGATCGCAGTTTTGTGAAATACTCTCCATCCCATTAATCTTGCAGCGTTGCAGCACCTTCGTGTTTCCCTTCTTCTTTGTGTAGTGGGTTGGGTGAGGGCTTATTGGGGGTTGCTACATGTTGTTCGCCTTGGTAGTACCCTCATTGTATCTGCCGGCGAGCATCTCTTCTCCACCCGTGGCCTCTGCAATAGGCGAGCTCCGGATTTGTCGGAGCTGTTATGACGAATTCGGTTGGTTCAGCCCGAAATTACCGCAAGCTTATCCTTAGCCGTCCGCCAGTTCCTTCAACCGTTAGGCGACCGTTGGATGGTTCAATCCATACCTATCGAACTGCCCTCTATGCCTACTGGACTGCTTCTCACGCTTCTCGTACTGCTCTTCATGTCTTTCGAACTACCCTTTATGCTTATCCTTGATTGAACTGCTTTACCCGCTGGACTGTCCTTTCCACGCGGGCTCACCTATTTGTCGGGCCTGCAAAAAACGTCAACTGGGCCTCTGAGTGGGTCGATTAGTTCGTACCCCAACAATACCCAACACACATAATTTGGATTTGATTAAAAGATTGAATATCTTCTGCAGGTTTCCTGCAGTCTCAAGCTTTCGTTAGCTTGGAAGTCTCTGTAGGGTAACAAATTTAAGTTATCCGACATTGTTAAAGGAAATGAGAACTTTTTTGTATGAGAATTCATAATTAACCCCATTAATATGAGGTCTTTAGGAAAATTGCCCATAAACAAATCTGTGGGTTTGTGCTCGATTTCAAAGCGAGCAATATGGTGAAGATGAATTGAATTGAGTCATCCAATCTCTTCAACATGTTGGTATGGAAATGTACCTTATTGCTATCTCTAATCCTTGATGTGATATCTTAACTAATGCAATACATCAGTTGTATAATCAATTTAGCTGAGCTTTTATTTTGATATTCATAGACTTTTCTTAAGTGTCGGATGGAATTCTTTACACCTGAGTAAGTTTAAATAAATTATTACAATATTTGAAACGTTCATTCTATGATTAATTGAACAAAATCAGTTCTATGCAAATAATAATTAAATATAAATTTATTACATTTCCTCGAAACATATATATATATTTTAATATTTATTTACATAGATATAATTATGTATATTTATATATATATAGAGGCGTAATCATATCACAATTGTCATTTAGATGGGAGATGAGAATGAATCCTATCCTTCTATTTCCTAAATCTTATGGTCCAAATTTAATATCTCTATTTATTTTATTACTTAATTTATGAATTAATTTTTTGTAATAAGGGTATTTAGGTAAGTTAAACAAGGGGGGACCACAGAAAAAAATCTCATATTCTCTTTCATCTCAAACTCACGTATTTGTTTCCTTCAACATATTATCTCTCCTCTAATTTTCTCATAAACTTGAATTAATCATATCTCACTCAATTTAAATTATTTTTTAACTTACCGTATATCAAATTAAAGATAATTTAATTATCTTTCAAACGAAATCACTATTGCATATGTTTCAAAAAAGATAATCGTAGTAAAAATCAGATACTGCAACTATGCATATGTAGATAATGCATATTTTCAAGCTTAATAATGCAACTTACATCTGAAAATATATAAACATGCAAATATGCATTATCTAAGTCTGTAAATATGCATTATATAAGCCTGTAAATATGCATTATATACCCTTGTACAGTTGCAGTATAATAATCACAAGAAAAACGTTTTTCTGTAACTCCCCTGTCGTGGCTTTATTCATGTCTATGGATGTTAAATTTTGCTGGGCTGCAGTGGGAACACTAGATGGTATCATAGACACAGTGTCGACAGCTCATCCCATAGTGCCATTGCTTAGTCTGTTGAAGCACAACGGTAGGCTTATCGTGGTGGGCACCGGTCCTCCTCGTTGTACTTTTTCTGGCACACCGAACAGCACGGCAACCTCATAAATTATTACTTCTTTTTTTTTTGTTCCTCCTCCTGTGTTTCTTCTTGGGCGGCGATTGAAGTGCGACAGCAAGCAGTGGAGGCGAGAATTTAATCAGCAAGTGGTGGTGGTGGTTTTAGAGAGAGAAGCGTAGATCCACAAAAAAGGTTTTGGAGAGAGAAGGGGGGACGTGAGCTCCAGTAGAGAAATGAGAAAGCTTGAGAGAGGGGTTTTGCCATTTAAATTTTGGACAATTTTACCCTTAATTTGCAACTTTTTTATTCTACCGAATGCAGTTTCAAAAATTGCACCCCAAAATGATCTTAACCGTTCATATCATGTTTTTAATGGCTCAGATTCATTCTCATCTCCCATCTAAGGGGGTACTTGTCACTTTAACGCACCCCTCTATATATATATATATATATATATATATATATATTATATTTCTTACAATAAATTTCACTACATTAACATGAACGAGTTTCTATCAATTTATAATTCAAATAACTTTATACCTTTAGATTTTGTGGGTCTCTTTTACATTTTTTATGCTAATAGTAATCAATATTATTAGATTGGAAATAAAGTTTGGTTTACAATTCTCCTCCTACCCAAGTAGTCAGTGCTTACATCACCTTCTTCTTATTGATCAAGAAATTACATGCCCCTTCCTAGACATGCCCAAACCTAACCGGAACCGGCTGAACCGGCCCGGAACCGGCCCGCCGGTTCAATGAACCGGTCCGGAACCGTGGCCAACTGTTCGAAACCGGAACCGGATCCCTTTTTATAAGGGCCGGTTCCGGTTCACGATTTTCAACCCGTGGAACCGCCGGTTCCGAACCGGCTGAACCGGCGGTTCCACCATTTTTTATTTTTTTTTTAATTTTTAAAAATATTATAAAAATTGTTGCATGGAGATTAGAACACTGGACATCTTAATATATTCCTAAGTGCTTATCCACTAAGCTACAACACAATTGTTGAAAAAATTATAGTTTTAAATGTATAAAACCCAACTAATATGAGATTATTATGTATAATGTTTATTTTTCAACATTTTCTTATATAGAATTAAACAACAATATCCATAAATACGATATATAATTGTCAAATATAATTAATTTATCAATATATTCTTAAAATTTATATTAGTGTTATTTATGAGTTAAACGAGTTTCAAGACTATCATGTGAATCTAAAATCTTCATATTTTTTCCAAATATTATTTCAAATCAACGAAATTGATTCTTAAAATCTTAATGCATCTTTTAAGTTATAATATATCTCACATTACAATATAATGATTGATAATAAGTATAAACTTTAAACATTGCTACTAACTTTATTATTATCATATTTATTTATACTAACTTGTAAGAATGTTATTTAGTTTACAAGTATACAATTTAATACAAAGCTTGTACTAAAAAAACTTAAATGAATACACAATGAATTAGAGATATTTTCATACATGCTAATTTAAATCAAATGTTATATTATAACAAATGATAGTATATGCATTGGAGTTCAATGAATGATGTTAAAAGCTAACATATATGTCGTGGAGTAATGCATATCATACTCAACTTTATTTAGCATTATTTGTTCAATTAAGAGAGATTCAAAACCATAAAGTAAATAATAAACAATAATTTAAATTTGTTATTTTAATTTAAATGTTATTTAACGTTTTTTATAATAAGTAAATTATAACATGATTTTTTATAATTATAATTACTTGAATAATATATCGCAATTCATTTTTATAGATGATAAAATAAAACTATCTTATTATTTAATTGTTTTTTATCTAAAATATTATACATATATATTAAAACATCATTTTATATTATAATATATTTCATATTTATATACATAATACATTCATATATTTATTTTAGAAACTCTATCAATAAATGAATTATAGTCTAGTAGTTTGTTCCTATCTTTACCTCCTCTAGGTCCATGGTTCGAACCTCTTTGAGTACTTTTTTTAAAAAAATTAAAAAAAAAAAAAAACCAGCCCGAACCGGCGGTTCGAACCGGAACCGTGCCCGAACCGGAACCGCCGGTTTCGGGCCCAAACCGGAACCGTGCCCATTTTTAGGCGGGCCGGTTCAGGGCCGGGGTTTTTGGAACCGCCGAACCGGCGGTTCCGAACCGGAACCGGCCCGTGGCCATGTCTACCCCTTCCTCATCTCTTTTTCTTTATTATTAATGATCGACTGTTACATGTATTATTGATTCAAAACTCTACCATTTAAAATCTGGCTTCCTAATAAACCGCATTTAATTAATTGATGCATTTTCTCAGATCTAAACCTAAACAACTCTTTTTATTAATTCTTACTTTTCCGACAATTTCGAATTCAAAGACCTCTAATTTCATCACTAAACATAACAACTATTTTTCATATAAAAAATATATATGTCATTATGTGATGTTAAAATGATACGACACTATTTAATTCACTTTAATTATATTTAGTAATTAGTCCCCAACTAAAATTATAGAAAAACAAATTTGTCAACACATGGTTTCACACTTGAAAGTTGAAAACCATCATGGCTCACGTCACCTCCAACTTAAATACTTTTTCCCTACCTGTATGTATATACACATCAAATTCTGCAGGTAATTAATAAATTATCTTTTACAACTTATATTTATAAAAGTGAAAAATATTTTTAATACCCAAAACCACTAAACACATCATGAAAATACCAAAAACATTAAACGCATTCAAAAAATACCAATTTTTAATTTTTTTACATTTGGGATTAATTTTTTTATTATGATGATGAAATCATCACCAACAATCACATCACCAAATTTTTTAATAATTTTTAAATTTTAATACATAAATATATACAAAAGAGTGGATCAAATTACAATGAGTGTGGGTGTGTGTGGGTCCGTGTTGGGCCTTCCGCCACCAACCCACTTTCAAGTTTTTTTTTTTTATTTAATGTATTTAATTGTGGGTCGGTGCCAAAGTCGGTGTTGGTGGCCCGACACCGATCTCTCTTCTCAATAACATAATTTTGAAAAATGTCAGAATATGTTGTAAGTATTTTGTAAATGAATATAATGTTTTGTGTATTTTCATAATACATATAGTGAAAAATGGGTATTAATAAATTTCACTCATTATAAAACACCCTAGAATAATAAGATTAAGTTATATAATAATCTAATTCCTACCCTTTAAAAGTCTAAAGATTGATAGGTCAACCTAAAACGCTTTTATAATAAGATCAACCATATTATAAAGTCTCAATTGTTTAATTAATACTATGATCAAATTGTCAAAGCAAAATGACAAAGGTAAATAGCATGTCCTCGCACAAAATTAATATTCTTGAATTATAAAACACAAGAGTAGGTTACAAGTGGATATCACACTCAGAGACGTTTTAATTATCAAGCAATTTATATAAAAATAGTCGCCACTAATATGGATAAATTAATAAACGTATGCATTTGAATGAAAATAAGCATGGTTGCTTTATTTTTTGGTTTTGAAACTTGTTGATTTTTTGAAAAAGTCTTTAAGAATCTTCATAACAGTGTCTTAGCTTATATAACAACTCCATATATAATCTAAAAATATTAAAGGTATTGATCAGTATTCAAAATCATTTGAAACATCTTGCCATTATATTTCATATTTTATTTAATGTTTTGCAAGATTTTTTGTATTACTTTAGTTATTAAATTATTTGTAAACGTTTATGTTACCTAATTAGAGTAATATTTAATAATCTTTTTATACCTTTGTTAATGTTGAATATAAAAATTTATTATTTTACTATTATATTTTGACAAAATTTGTAGTTTAGAGAATTGTCAATCCATGACTCAAAATGATAATTTGATTATCAATTTAGGTTCTGAAGGATTATACAATTCCCAATCCATAATCTGATATTGAAATTCTGAATTGAAAATTTCATAATCTTTAAGGTCCTGAATTTATAATTAAACTATTTTTCGAATACTGAATTGATAATACTCCTTGTAATTATTACATGCTCTAATCATATTAATAAATCGTGCTTCATGTAAACTAAACTATCAAAACCAAAACTAAATTCCACATAAAAAATAATATAAACAAAAAGTATAACATGATTAATAGTGCATTCAAAGAAGTTTCATTATAAACTTCAATAATGTTAAAAAATATTCCATCCGTCCCAAAATATTAGTCATGTTTTCCTTTTTCGTCTGTCCCAAATAATTATCTTTTTTCCTAAAATGAAAATTAATACAGACTCACTAATAAAATATTATTTTTACTCGCATTGATATCTGTGCCGGAATGAAATAAAATTAATGTTTAGGGACGGATGGAGTAATGTTTTTGAAGACCTAATTTCATCAAAAAGCAAAAGTCTAAAAGTTTGCCCCGATCTCAAATGCTGTCACCAAGTTAGATTATGAATTAAAATAATTAAAATAATATCCCTCTTCTTTAAAAAAAATAAAATATACGAAATTGAAAATAAAAATTAGAAAGTTGAATAGACCAGAAGAACCTACTACAGTACTACTACTAGTCAAAATGAAAACAAAACTCTTGGACAAGAAATCGTTGGTCCGTGTGCCACTGCCACCCACCCACATTCCTCCTCTCTGTCCTAGTTCATACACACACAAAAATATGTATAAATACTCAATTTCTTACATCCACCAAATATTATGAATTCATATTCAAATACATATTCTTTTCTCTAAACCAGAATCCAGATAGATATGGACTTCAACAGCTTGCCAATATTCTCACTCATCCTCTGCATATTTCTTCCTCTATCTCTCTTCATCTTCACCAAATTCAAAACCCCATCTGCCTCAAATTCAACCAAGCATCTACCAAAATCCTACCCCATCGTCGGTTCCTTCTTCACCATCTTGGAAAACAAAGACAGGTTCGTGGAATGGTCATCGCAGATCGTGACATCCGCCCCCAACTTAACCTTCACCCTCCACCGCAGCCCCGGCCGCTGGATCATCTTCACCGCCAACCCCGCCAACGTCCAGCACCTCCTCAAATCCAACTTCCCCAACTACGAGAAAGGGGATTTCTTCAAGGTGGCCTTGAAGGACTTTCTCGGCGACGGCATATTCAACGCCGACGGCCAGACTTGGAAGTTCCAGAGGCAGGTCGCCAGCCATGAGTTCAACACCAAATCGCTCCGCAAATTCGTCGAGACCGCGGTGGATTCCGAGCTTTCCGACCGGCTGATTCCCATCTTGAGGAAAGCTGCGAGGGAGGAAACTGTGATCGACTTTCAAGACATCCTTCAGAGGTTTGCTTTCGACAACGTTTGCAAGATTGCGTTTGGATATGATCCCGCATACCTGTCGCCGTCTCTGCCGGAGGAGAAGTTCGCCGCCGCGTTCGAGGCTGCGGTGAAGCTCTCCAGCGAGAGGTTCAGCACGTTCATCCCTTTGATCTGGAAAATCAAGAAGGGCCTCAACATTGGATCGGAGAAGCACCTCAAGATCGCCGTGAAGGAGATACGCGACTTCGCCGGAGAGATCATCCGGGAGAAAAAGCAGGAGCTCGAGCACAAATCATCGCTGGAATCGGTTGACCTCCTCTCGAGATTCCTGAGCTCCGGCCATTCCGACGAAAGCTTCGTCACCGACATAGTGATAAGCTTCATACTGGCGGGGCGGGACACGACTTCCGCCGCACTGACATGGTTCTTCTGGCTTCTCGCAGATCATCCGGAGGTGGAGAGAGAGATACTGAGAGAGATGAACGAGAGATCGGAAGCAGCAGCATCAGCTTATGATGAAGTGAAGGACATGGTTTACACTCACGCCTCCATTTGCGAGAGCATGAGGCTTTACCCCCCAGTTCCGACAGACGGCAAAGAAGCTCTGAATGACGATGTTTTGCCCGACGGGACGGTTGTGAAGAAGGGCATGAGGGTCGTCTATCATCCCTATGCTATGGGGAGAGTGGAGAAAGTGTGGGGTAAAGATTGGGCGGAGTTCAACCCGTTGCGGTGGCTGGAGAGGGCGGCGGATGGCGGCGAGAAATGGAGTTTCGTCCCCAGAGATTCGTTCACATACCCAGTGTTTCAGGCAGGGCCCAGAATCTGCCTTGGGAAGGAGATGGCTTTCTTGCAGATGAAGAGAGTGGTTGCCGGCGTCTTGCAGCAGTTTAGGGTGGTGCCCGTGGGAGAAGCGGAGCCTGTGTTCACAACTGATTTGACGGCAAAAATGAAGGGTGGTTTTCCGGTGAGGATTGAAGAGAGGAACTCTTCTTGATTTTTCTTGTTTTTTTTTTTTTGGATATTTTGGTTTTGGTTTAGATAAGTGGGAATACATACAACTAGCCACTTTGAATAAGTGGGTATGTTTTATAGCCACAAGGATAAAAATATAAGTTTTCTAGTCACTTTGTACTTTTGTCTTTTTCTCTCTTCCATTTTCGGCTACAAAACAAAATTAACATTATTAAAGTTGTTTCCATTTTCGGAAATATTCATTATTTCATTTATTTATTCATTTATTTAATTTTGAGCAATTAATTTGAACTACCTAGGTGGTTGTAAATTTATTACAACCTTTTACAAACAAATATTTTCGTTTGTACGAGGAATGAAACATTCTAAAAATTATTTGAAGATTGTTGAGAGGGTTTTGAGAGAGAAAAATCGAAGGTAAATTGATTTCAACCATTTTTACTTATTTTCGATTCGTTTTCTACGTTATAATGATGTTATGTGTTCAAAATTGACTTGCATATCTTAGTATCGACTTGTATATCCTAATTTTTTAGAAAATATAGCGATTTTAGGATTGTTCTTCGTAAAAAAATACGCAGAGAACTTAGGGAGAAACCCAGGGAAATCGAGATCTCGCGACAAAATTGAGATCTCGAGATGATGTCGAGATCTCGACTTCACCATATCGAGATCTCGACATCATCTCGAGATCTCGATTTTGTCACGAGATCTCAATTAATTTTAATTTAATTCCGAGATCTCGATATTAATATCGAGATCTCGAATTTTCTGCTGGAATATGCTCCTGATTTTTTTTTAATATTTTCGTTTCATTTATCGCAGATGTCGTATCAACGTTTCATCATACGTCATGGTGGGGCTTGGGACAGATTCGAGTATATGGGCGGAGACGAGCAATTGATTTATTTGAGACGTGAACGGATCTCCTACAATACCATTTTGTCCGAGATTCACGAGATCATGCACTGTGATCTCCTCAGTACTAGCTACTGCTTATTTTACATGAGCAGTATATCTGGGGGCTCGAGGCATGTGAAGGCTGGACTGAAGACCGACAAAGATATTATGCGGATGTTATATGAAAATAGCATTGATCCAATTATATATGTGGTCACCAAATTGAAGCAAAATCAGTCCGGATTTCAGGCACCTCAATCACAGTCACAACGATCAACACGAATGGGTGGTCCTGGCATCTCATTAGCTGATGATTTCGTAGATGAGTATGAGGCAGAATCTACAGATGATGATGATGATTATTGTGATGATGATGATGATGACGAGGAGGAGGCAAGCGAGGAGGAGAGGGACGAGGAGGAGGGCCGGAGTCGGTTGTTTGAGTCCTTGGTCAGTGATTTTTCTAGATGGATTCTAGCTCCTGGGCGAATGGATCAGTACGGACTATCTAACAATAACTTGAGTCTGTCCGTTGCTGCAGCTTGACATGATCAGGAAGTAAGGAGTTGGGTGCTTCCTTTAATAGAGGTTGATGCTCCTGAGCGTTTGGAGTGGATTATTCCCGCAGATTGGGCCCCGACTCTGCTGTGCATTGGAGCGACATTTAGCAGCAAGCATGGGAATGGTTGTCCTTTTATGCTACGTGCAAGACAATCTGGAACTGTTTGGAGAGTATTCAAGTGTGATCTGATGCACAGCTGCCAGACGGATATTGATCGTGTTGCTCCCCGCAGAGTGCCCGCAAGAGTGTTGGGTAAGTATTTCTCCAGTAAGTTGGCGGCGGAGGGCGCTATTCTAAAGCCGAAGGAGATGATGTCTGAATTGTTGATTCAATTCGGCATCAAGATTGATTACAGTTTTGCCCTGCGGGCAAGAAACATAGCCATTGCAATGGTATTCGGCGAGTGGGAGAAGTCTTATGCGATGCTGCCGGGCTACTTACACATGCTACAGTCTCGTAACCCAGGCACGATGTATGATATATCCACTTCTTCGGAGAGTTTGTTCAAGCACAAGTTTCTGGCGCTTGCTCCTTGCATCGATGCATTTCACAGCTTCATGCGCCCAGTGATTGTTGTAGATGGCACGCATCTGAAGGGCAAGAATAAGGGAATGTTGTTTGTTGCGGTGACGAAAGACGGCAATGAACAATTATTTTTCCTTGCTATCGGGATTGAATCTATAGAGGATGATGAGTCGTGGATGTGGTTCATGCATCGCTTGCATGTTTGCTTCGGAGATCGCGAAGGACTAATCATTGTCAGTGATCAGCACAAGAGCATAAAAAATGTAGTGGAGTTAGCATTTTCGAATGCTACACATGCTATTTGCTACTACCACTTGGCGAATAACATGTCGAGGTACGGTCCGCAAGTTGGTGCTGTTTTACGAGATGCAGCCTATTGTTATAGGCACGATGCAATTCAAAAGCACATGTCTACTTTGGAGATTCTGAGCAAAGAAGGAGCTTACAAGAGGCTTCTGGATATAGGAGTCCACCGTTGGTCAAGATCTCAGTGCTCTGGTACCCGATTCAGCTTCATGACGTCCAATGCGGCCGAATCCCTCAACTCTCGTTTGTTATGGGCAAGGCGATTGCCTATATGTGCCCTTCTTGAGACTTACAGAGCTATGGTTGAGAGATTGTTTGACGAGCGACGGGCGGCTGCACGGTCTAGAGATCATGCTTTGACACACGTAGCTATGACGAAATTAACAGAGTCGTCCGAATATGGGCGACAGCTTGTAGTCAGAGGCACCACCATGCCACACATATACAAGGTGGAAGGGTAACAGAGAAGCTACATTGTCGACTAAGAGCATAGAACGTGTGAGTGTCGTCAGTTCGATCTCGATCTGATTCCATGTTGTCATGCGGCTGCCACCCTCAGGTAATATGTTAATTCGAACTTTCATTATTGCAAATATCTTGTAGTTAATAGCTTAAAGATTATTATAACATGTGTGTCTTATTTTTCGATTGTCAGATATATTTCGCAGCCGATATCAGAGTACGTGCCACACTACTACAAGCAATTCACTCTGCTACAGACATATCATCACACCATTATGACTGTGCCGCATCCATCGGATTGGGTACTCTCATCGGAGGTAACATCTTATGTTGTGAGACCACCGATAGTAGTTCGACAGGCTGGCCGTCCGAGGATGAGTAGAGCACGTTCTGGTGCTGATAGTTCGACCACGCGCAGATCTCAAGTATGTAGGAGGTGTCGACAATCCGGTCACAACTCACGTGCCTGCACTGCTTATATCGCCATTGGTGAGGTGGATTTGAACAGTCCTCCACCCCAAGACGGGCCACGAAAGCGACGGACGAAGACATGTAGTATCAGTCAGCAGAAGGGGCATACAAAAAGAAAATGTCTGGAGAGAGTTGACCATATGAGTGAGTAGTGGCACTTGCTTTATTTATTTGCTAATTTATATTTGCAAGCTTATGACTAATTAATTAAATGTTGTTAATTAAATGTCCGGAGAGAGTTGATCATAGAATTTAGGTATTGTGGCTGATGTTTGGACTAATTTTTAACTTCCTGTTTGATCTGTTTTGGTATTTTGGTTTGTATACGAACTCAGGTGGATTTGACAAATTTTTTTAAAAAAATCGAGATCTCGAAGTCTCCATTTTGAGATCTCGATTTCAAATCGAGATCTCGATATGGAGATCTCGAGATTTCGACTTTTTTTAAAAATTGAAATTAAAACGTTAATATAATTTAAATATTATATCGGAACAAAAAGAAATCGAGATCTCGAAATCAAGATGAGATCTCGGAATTTGCCATTTCGTGATTTGTAGGGTTTGAATCGAGATAACTTAAATTGTTATCTCGACATGTCTCGAAATCAATTTCGAGATCTCGATTTTGTGGATTATTGGCTAATTGGATGTTTAATTCACTAATTTTCGAGGATAATCAACTCATATAACATTCATTTAAGGAATATAGATTCGATAACAAAGAAACTTGCAAAAATTCATTCGTTACAAAGATGTTTGATTTGTATTATACTACTTCTACTTCATCCTATTCAAACATGAATAAGGTATGAACATTTCAAAGAGAAACATCTTATGTATGAATAGATTCAAATGTATAATGTCTTATGTTAAATAAACTTTAAATTATTAAATAAATGTTAAGTAATGTATGTTTAAACTGTATAATGTCTTAATTTAAGATTAATTATAATTCATTACTTAATTAACAATTTCGAGATGAAATAGGGGATTTCGAGATCTCGATCGAGATCTCGAAATCCCCTATTTCATCTCGAAATGCCTGATCTGTTTTTCAATAAAGTCAATTTAATCCTGTAGAATCACCAATGCAGTTCATATCAATCACAAAATACACCAAAATGCAAATTCAATATTAATAAAAACATAATTTATGATTACAATAGAAAATAGTACTACAACTGTTCAGCTTCTCGAGCTTCTACTTCTCTACACCAACTTACAATCCTAGCACCTACAAGCTGCCTATAATGAACTGTAAACTCATAAGTAAGGTCACTAACTGGAGCTCTCCTCATTCTAAGTAGGAACCTATCAACAAAAATCATACAATATACTCTACAACTATGTGAATCTAACTGCATGGGCATCTCATTAATATCCTTGATCAAAGTAAAATTACCAATGATTCTTACACGATGAGGATCGACCCTATCCCAGTACCCGGCAGCATCAAGGACACGGGGAAGTAATACAAGAAGTGGTCGGAGTTCCGTGTCCCGCTTCAGATAGAGCACTGGGTCAGATGGATCATTTAAAGCGTGGAGAAGTGAGTCATATAACTCAACGGTCCAGCTATGAAGATCAATCCGTACAGTGACCCAGTGCTCGTAGAGATGGACAATCCCGATCACCTAAAATACAAATAAACACAATTAAACTTAATATGAATACTAATAGAACAATTTAATCTAAAAATATGTCACTTACATGTTTGGCCTTGTACCAACTCCTAAAGCCAGACATTCCACCGCTACCCTGGACAGCTTTCACTAGATCATCATGGGGCTTCCACCAATCATAATCATCAGCAGCCTTCCCTCGTTTTTTCTTTGGGACTTTTTCCCATTTTAGCAAGATACGGTCCTGCACATAATATACATTATAAAATGAAATGAAAATTAAAGAATTAAAATAAATTTCAACATCCATTACTTACAAAGAAAGAGGGGTCTAATATGATAATGTTGTCCGGGTCAACACCGTCCTCAAGTACGCTGCTGTCAGCTCTGGCAACCATGTCTCGTGACATTGTCATGAAGATCTGCAAAAGCTGATATCACACAAAAAAAATTACTATAAAGTCGATAATCAAAAAATTCACAACTAATAGTTATGCACTTACATCTTCTGAAACATTCTCCTTCGGGTTATTAAGTGGCCGGAAATAGAGCTCCCTACTCATAATCATTCCCTGCCCAGGCAACCTCACTTGTTGCGTGATATCATCCATGTAAGACAGATATTCTTTCATCATCTTGGCACTAGAAGCACGAAAGGGGGCGGTGGGGCCCGCAGTGAATGAGGCGGTGGGGCAGGCAGTGGATGAGGTGGTGGGGCCAATGGGCTGAGAGGTGGTGGGGCCAACGGGCTGAGAGGTGATCGGGCCAAAAGTCTGGCCAAAAGAGGAGGCTGTCCAGTCTGAAAAGATAATATAAATATATAAGTAAAATATAATCAAATATAAATCAAATAAATTTAAACACAAGTACCTCTAGAATAAGGAGGGTACGGTGTGGCCCATCTCTGGCTCCGGCGAGGGCGGCAGAGAAGTGTATCTGCGAGGTCCAATAAGAAAACCTTCAACCTATGAGTAACCCTGGAAGCCACCGGCTCCACAATATACTGACCCACACGATCAGCTACCGGCACCATGAGTCTATCTGCGACTGGCCCCATAAGTCGCTGAGCCACCGGATCAATCATCATCTCTGCCAATGGCTTAATAACCCGCTGTGCCACTGGATCAATTATCAGATTCGCTAATGGATGTATAAGCTGCTGCGCCAGTGGTGGCATATCTCGCTGCGCCGCTGGATCAATCATGCGATCAGCCACTTGAACAATCATGTAATCTGCTAGTGGCTGCACGAGCCCTGCTCTCAGTGGTGGAAGAAGTGTATCTGCCAGTGGCTGCACGAGCTGACCAGCCAATGGCACTGCAAATCGCACCATGTCATCCATGGACATCTCGTACCCCTCGTACCATGGAGGCTGTCCAGTCTGAAAAGATAATATAAATATATAAGTAAAATATAATTAAATAAAAATCAAACAAATTTAAACACAGTACCTCTAGAGGCTCTGCAGACGCGGAACGTCGCGGGCGCTTCTTAGCCCGTCGCCGATGAGGAAAATCAGTACGCTCGAAAGAAGAGCGTACTGGAATCTCAAAACCACCACTCCCCATTTCGAACACGGGCGATGGGTGGTGCTGTGGCGGCGACTGCTGCTGTGGCGGCGGCGAGGGACGACGTTGTGGCAGCGACTGCTGCGGCGGCGGCGAGGGACGACGCTGTGGCGGCGACTGCTGCTGCTGTGGAACCCTCCTCGAAGAAGACCTCGAGGTACTAGCAGCAAACCGCTGAGAGACTGATGATCGAGGCTTCAAGCCTCTGTAAGGTATAAATCTGAGAATCATCGGTTGCTCAGCATTCCGCAGACTGAGCCAAAACTCAGAATCGGCCTCATCCTCTGTCGGCTGCAGTGAAGTACTGCAAACATGCTGGAAAAAAACAAAAATCAAATAAAATATATAATATTTTATTTTAATAATAATTAAAAAAATCATAAATAATAATTACCTCTTTTGTGAAAAAATCAGTAAAGTCAGCATCCCGAACATAATGAGGTCTCCACATCAAGCATCGAGGCATAGTCCCCAATGGCATACTGCGTATCGCACATACCTTTGCCAGATCAGGGATCACCTCGTACGCCCATGCCTGCAAAATAATGTAAATAATTAATAATTCTTGTCTTATCTTTTATAAATTAAAAATATATTAAATTAAAAATTAAAATTACAATTAATTACCTCTAACACCCAAACAGGGCCGTATATATGGACCAAAGGCACCTTAGCTGACTTCGAAGATGTGATCACGACAGACATTTGATGCAGCAAGACACTGAACGACCACGAGCCCCAAGGGAAAGCCCTCCACTCGTGAGGCCTCACCACCAATGCATAGACCCATGGGTCTACCAGTCGCTTCCCATCCAAGCAAACCAACATCCGGTACACAAAAAGAATCTGAGCGATCTTCACATAATCATCAATAGAATCGCTCAGAATCAAGTCCCTATTCATGAAATCAAGGTGCAACTGATCTACACTCGGCAAGTCTTGGTAGTGATAATATAAGCACCCATCCTTCGGGACATCATTCAATTTCAATGCAGTATGATCAAAATCTGAATCGCCGAACCGCAACCCGGTCATCAAACAGAACTCCTCTGCACTTAATCGTAAGTTGGTTTCGCCAACACGAAACCACAGCTCATCCTCAGCCCCATCCACATTAATCTCGTGGGTGATAAGAGCCCAAGTAGCTCGTATCGTTCCCTTCTTCCACCGGAAGAGAAATTCACCGAAGGGACCTTCCCTAAATAAATTGGAAATATCATAGTCGTCATCTCCAAAGCTCGCAAATCTAGTCCGAATGTCCTCAAGAATGTCCCGGTCGTAACAATTCATCGACCGCGGGACTGTCCCCTGCAGACCGGGTCTGATCCACTCCCAAACCTGCAATTAAATAAAATAAAATATTTAAATAAAAGCATAATTAAAAGAATTAAAAGTAAATATTTTTTAAAAAATTAAATCGAGATCTCGATTTTGAAATCGAGATCTCGATTTCAAAATCGAGATGAAGTATAATAGCATTTTAATTCTGGATTTTAAAAAAATTGAGATCTCGATTTGCCAAATCGAGATCTCGATATCTCTCTCCTAGGGCGGGTATGCGCAGTATTTTTCACAGTAAAAACGCAGCAAAATCCATTTCTACATTGTTTCTAGTCATATTTAAGCATAGAAATCGACGAAATATGATCCTAATCAACTATATACATAATTAAACATGTATTTAAACCTAAAAAGCATAGAAATTTCAGACATTATATTCGAAAATTTCAGAAAAAAAAAGATATATTTTTGTACTTGAAAGTGGGAATTAACTTACTTGATTCGGGTTTTCTTCTTCTCCAGACATTATATTCGATGGAATGTAGATTTGTTTTGAGTTGGGCGAGCAAAAGCCGGTGGTTTGGAGCTTCCAATCGGCGAAAATGGCCGATCGACGATGGTGTTTTTTTTCCAGTCGCGTGTTCAGAGAGAGAGAGAGAGAGAGGAAGTGGGGTAGGTGGTGGGGTAGATGTATAATAAATCCAAAAACAATTAATGTAACAACATTTTAAAATTCAAATTCTCTCTCCAATCATTGCAAAGTGGCTAAAAACTTATGTTTTTATACATGTGGTTAGATAACATATTTAGTTATCAAAAGTGACTATATAAATTTTGGCCTCTTAAGATAATGTATTTTACTGGTTTTTTTAATAATATATATTAATTTTAAATCTTACGTTATTATTTTCGCAATAATTCGAATACACAAACTATTAGAACACAAGCAAAGTAAAACTTTTTATTTAATGCACAACGTGTTTGAAACGTATTTTACTAGTTTGATATGGGAATGGTCGTATTAATATTAAATATTGATACTATTAATTTAATGATTAAAATTTATTAGTACTTAATGCAACTTCAATTTTAACATTAAATCACAGTTATATGTTCATATGTTTGCCAAATTAAATGGCTCTAAGTAGGGTCCGCCAAACCGAACCGGAGATTCAGTTCGTTTTTTAAGCTAGTGATTTCACTTCGATTTGATTTTTTTAAGACTTTCGGTTTCAATTCGATTTGGTTTTAGACTTTGGTTTCGATATAAAAATTGAACCGAACCACCAAAATAATATATATATATATATATATATATATATATATTATATTTTAATTCTAATAATAAACTAGTTTTTTAAAAAAATCCTAAGTTCCTAACTCCCTCCCTCGTCTCTTCACTCTCTCGCATTGATGCAAAAATCGGCGCCTAGGACCGCCTAGGTGTCAATTAATCGGTAGTCGGAGGTCCACCGATCCGATAAACGTAAAATTGTTGAAAAAATTGATTTTTTTCTAATCAGTGCCTAGGCGGCGATTAATCGGGCTAGGCGGACTAGGCGGATCGGATTAATCGGGCTAGGCGGCGATTAATCGGATTAATCGGCGATTAATCGAAAAAAAATCGGTTGGTATAAATTTTAACTACAAATTGAATTTAAAATCTTAATATTAAAAAAATAAAAATTAATTTTTTTTTAAAAAAAAATATAAAATTAAAAGTAAAAGTGTAAAACCTAATTTTAAAATTATTCCCAAATCTCAAATTCAAATAAAAATTCACATTCACAAGTCACGACTCACGACTGCTCACATTCTCCTCCACCCACGGCCACCACCGCTTAGGCGTGTCTGTTACAGGAACATTTAAACTTTAGTTTATGATTTGCTTTTAAATGTGATAATGTTTGTTGGAGGTATATTTAGACTTCGTTCTTTGCTCTTATTTTGGAATTGATTTGAATTGTGAGGATATTTGTTTGTTGCAGGAATATTTAAACTCTTGTTTATAATTTGCTTTTAAATGTGAGAATGCTTGTTGTAGGAATATTACTTGGGATATATATATAAGTGTTGAAATCTTGCATTTTTAAAATATAATTTGTTGGTAAGATTTTTTATATATTACCTGAGATATATAAAAAATAAAAATAGATAAACCGCCTAGAACCCGACTAGTCCCCGCCTAGACCGCTTAGGCGCTAGGCCCCCCTCGGCCGCCCGACTAGCGCCTAGCGATTTTTACAACATTGCTCTCTCGCTCACGTCCCCCCTCTTAACAGTCTACTCGCACACTCGCCGCGCCGCTCCTCGCCACCGCCGCAACCCGCAGGCCGGCCGCTCCCTTGCCTCGCACAGTCGCACTCATCGGCAGCTCCCTCGCTGGCATCTCCCACTCCCAGTCCCTCACACTCGTCGGCATCTCCCTCTCACTCGCAGTTGCCGGCAGCAGGCCTGCAACTCCCTCTCCCTCGTCCTTCGCAGTCGCCGGCAGCACTCCCTCGTCTTCGCCGGCATTAGCAGACAATTACACGCCAACACCAACACCATTGTAATTTTGTAGTAATCGTTAGTGATTTGTTCAAAAGTAGGTGGAAAACATTCGGTTTAAACCGAAACCGTGCGATTCAGTTCAGTACAAACCGTCAAATCAAACCGAAATCGCCCATTCGGTTCGGTGCGATTTCGGTGTGGTTTACAGAGTCCTAACGGTGCGGTTCGATTTTATTTTTTAAGATTTGCAGTTGACGGTTCGATTCCTTTTTCAGATCGAACCGACCGTTGCTCACCCCTAAGCAAAGCAACAATTCGCAAAATCTATGTCCGTTGATATATATGATTCCATTAAATTCAAAAATCAAAATAGATAGAGATAAATGTCTAAATTATAAGTTTTGTTTTAAACTTTCGATGAAAGTAAAAATTAATGATTAAAATAACATTTGGCAAAATAAACGATAATATTTTTTATATGTGTCTGATTTTTAAAAAGGTGACATCGCTTTTTTCTTAAAATAAAATGGATAATTTAGACATTTAATAAAAAAGGTTATTGTATATAATAATATAACTTACTACAAATTGACAAATATAACAAACTCACATTTTTAGGAATTTAACTATTATAACATACTCCCTCCGTCTCACTTGAATTATCACACTTATCAAATTGAACGTCCCAACCAAATTGTTACATTTCTAAAAATGACATCTTTTTCACACTCAACAATAAAGTATTAATTTCACTAATTTATTCTACACTCACAACTCTTAATTTCCGTGCCGAAAAGAAAGGCGACAATTGTAATGAAACGGAGGGAGTAATTTTTTATAATCTTGCAATGATAATTATAATACTATATTTGAAACTTTTGCATTTATAATACAATTTGGATTTTACATTATTTTTGCAATATATTATATTATGCTTTTAAACTCTTTGCAATTAAAACAAAAATTGAAAATTTTGCAATTGTGACACACATTTTGTTCTCCCAAAATACTACCAATTAAATTTTTCTTTAGGATAAAAATGATTTTTTTACGTTGTTATCAATGAAAATGAATATTGTACGCTGTTATCAATTAAAAGTCATTCACGTTTTTATTTAATTAATTTATAATCATTTGATATTGGTCTCAATTTCACAGAGTAATTGTAAGTTGCACAGCGAAAATAATTTATTTTACAGTAAGTTTGCACTTATCCAAACTGATGGTGACGCATCAGTTTATTTTGTCAAATCTTAGTTTGATATTTACGTTTAAGTATGTTTAATGTCATTGTGTTGAGTTTTAAAGATGAGTAAACTGATAAAATACAGAAAGCAATAAACAAGACAAAGATTATAGTGGTTCAGACTCTAAAGGTCCTACGTCGACTAATTAGACTCGAAGTCTGGAAATCCACTAAGATTAGGATTACACAGGTGCTCCTACGATCTATCGCTTGTCGGTGAATGCCTCGTCCACCGATCCACAAGCTCACTCGCCTGGTCCTTGCTCGTCTTTCTCTTTGCAGCTTCTTGGAGTGTGGGCACACCATACAGCCTCCTCGTCTCTGGAATAAGGTGTTTAGAGTTTCCCCAAAACTATCAGCTTTACGGGAATAAGCCCGTAAGCAGGGGCGGAGCCAGACTTGAAGTTCCGAGGGAGCTCGACCATATAACGTTGGATTGAGTCTTATAATTTTTTTTTAATATAACTAAAAAAAATTCGGTCGTCGGGGGGCTGCAGCCCCCTCCCCAGCCCAAGACTGGCTTCGCCAGTGCCCGTAAGAGTCAAAGTGCAGAATGTACTTAACTGTTGTAATCTTTCTTAGAGAGAAAGATTACCAAGATAACTCAAGAAATCGGAGTTTGAGCCACAACATCGTCATACTTGTAAGACCATGCTGATGATATCATCAATCAGTGTTTGGTCCCATACTGGTAAGCTTAGTATCCGGACTTGTGGGTACTAGATTGATCAGTCCGAGATTGGTCAGTTCCATACTTTGTGTTCACAAGCTTGTCAATTCAGACTCATGTATACCAAACTTGTAAGTTTGATTTGAACTTTAGTATGTTGAGTCTTACACCCCTAGACTGATTCATCATTCTGGTCTTCAAATCAACTTCAGCTTACAACTCGATATCAAGTCTATACAGGATTTTACATTTTAGACTGTACTGAAACTAATCTAGAGACAAATTAAGATGACTTTTACATAATTTGACCCACCAAAACAATATAATATAAGAAAATTTTCTAACATTTAGCATATATTGTTTTATTTTTCAAAACATAAAAAATTAAATTTTACAATATATAATAATAAAAATAAGGAATCACAAGAAATTATCATTTAAAAATTATTCAAATTTAGAAGTAACTAGTAAACAACAATCACAAAACTAAATTCTTAATTGATAATTTTTGGGATAAAAATATATTTGACAAAAAACTTGCGTTAGGCACGCCTAAACGATTTAGGCGGGTTTTATTAATCCCCAATTAAAATATATTAAATAGATTAATTTAGCTTGGGTTAATGAATAAAACCCACCTAAACCGTTTAGACGTGCCTAACTTATACCCTCCCAATACATTTTCATTCTAATTGTAAAGATGTTATGAGAATGGAAGTGATGAATAATAAATACTATATGTTGCAGGAATGATATAATGATTATTAGTTTTCAGCCCACTTATTTTAGACCCGTTATTGCGTTATTACCTGACCCGGAGATAAGAATTGAAATGTCAAAATCTCTATCTCAAATCTCATCGCCTGTTTTCCCCTTTTCTCTCAATTCTATTCCAACTCTCCCAAAATTCTATAAAGAGACCATTTCAGCTCAATATAATCAATGGACATTTATGAGAAAAAAAAAACATGCAAAATAATATTAAATTTTGCAATTAACTCAAGATTTTAACTTTGACCAATCATAATCATTATATTTTTAATCAAAAAAAATATGTTGGGAGCTCTGTAAGTTAGTTCCACGATTATTTGAAAATATTTGGCTGAGTGTGCCCATTATTCTCTCTATACTCAGTCAGTGAATCATTAAAATTATCATTGAAACAATCATAATCATTCTATTTTTAGTCTAATTTTTAAAAAATAATATACAATCTTAAAGCCACTTTTGTGCTGCTTAATTAAGATTCTAGAATAATATATTTAGATGGAGAGATATAGATGAAAAATACAAATATGTTTTATGCAAATACAATATTTTAATTTTTTTATATATATATATAAATGTTGGGGTCATAAAACTGCTGGGCAGGCGTAAAGGCCCGAAAGGCTGCATGGGTCCATCTAGGCACACCTCAGCCCAAACCGAGGCCCAAGCAGCAGAGCAGGTTGATGAAAGGCAAACCACCACCACAGCTTTATCACTGTAGAGCTGCCTCAATCGAACTGCCTAACAGTCAAGAAGAGTCGGTATAAAGTCACTGCTAATACAAAGAAGGTAAACCGCGTGATCGTTGTAACCACGCTGCAGAAGCTGGCGAGCTACTCAGAATGGCCCATAAGGTGCAAAAAGATACCCTAGGCATTTCGCACTCTATAAATAGGTCTTTTGTAGGTCAAAAACGGCATTTAATTAATTCTCTACATACGCACTATATTTGAATTTCTATCCTACTCTTTAGCTCTGTGACTTGCTCTGGTCGGCGACTCGCTTGTTCGGCTGTTCTTAGAATCTTAGTGGATATTATGGCTCTATCATTAGCGTTTAATACAGTTCTATCTCTTTATTTTTCTGCATCATTTACTGGCTATAACTTCTCGCAATTGTGTTTATTATTTTCTTACCGATTTATTTTATTGTCTTTTGCATATCTCCGTCGTTCTGTCGGTTATTTTCTACTTAGTTCCCGGGCCCATATTCGTACAATTCGAACCTCAACAATAAACAATAATAAATTTTAACTCTTATGTAATTTATGTTTTACTAATAATATATATCACTCATACTTTATCCATCGTTAAAAAATGTAAGAAAAAAATAAAAGGCCTTATATGAATTAAGTAGGTAGGGTAGGTTAAATCAAAGAATTGACACCATTCATTATATTCAAACTAGTGAGGATGTTAACATAATTAATATACACTAGCTAGAAAATTAAATGAAGGTAGGTCTATGCTATTGCTAGCTAGCTTTCATTCTTGAGCTTCTTCTCATCATTCTTGCTGCTGATCTCCACAAAGAAGGAAGCATACACAGCAGTCGTCACGTAAACCAGCAGCCCGCACCCCACGAATATCACCAGCGTCACCACCGCGTAGATCGGCTCGCCGCCGCACGAATACCGCCCCAGCTTAACCCTAATGAAGTCCACGATCGACAGCATCAAGAACAGGCAACCCATGACGGATCCGATCGCCGACCCGAACAGCCCGTACCTGAGGTAGTCCGGGTCGATGTCGGCCTTATGCGGGTCGTTGGCGTCCATGTTGTTGAGCAGGTTGATGGCCAGCTTCAGGCTCTGGGCTATCAGCGACGAGAAGAGGAAGAAGCTGAACGACGAGACCTCGAACACGATGAGCCGCCGCAGCGTGTCCGGGCTGGTGGTGCACTCGGGCCGGCTATCGGTGGTGGCGTTTTGCGGGCTGGTGAGAGAGAAGCCGATGAAGATGGCCATGGTGAAGAGCGAGTTCACGTTCACTATGCCGTCCAGGGCTGTCACGTGGACGCTCGTCTTCAGCCCGCCCAAGAGGTTCGCCGCCGGGGCCGTGGCTGGGGCTGCCGGCGCCGCTGTGATCGGTGTGTTGTCACCCGATGAGCTTGATTGCATCTCCAACCTGCCTCGTGCAAAGACCCAAGTTAATTAAAAGAATAATTCAACATCATATATACACATTCATGGACTCATTCACACAGAGAGAGAGAGAGAGGGAGAGAGAGATACCCGTCCATGGTGGGAGAGTCGATGGGAGCAACAGATATACGTTTGGAGAGACGTTTTTTCATCATTTTTTGGGTTTTTGGTGTGTGCAATTTCTTTGCTGTGTGGCTATGTATACTGAAAATGTATATGCAAGCACATATATATATATAAAAATATGAGAGAGAGAGGAGAGAGAGATTGAAGCAATGGGATGGAAATTACTTAGGATTGACTTGACCAAGTCAATGTATCATGTATGTATATTAAAGTATAGTATCTTAAATTATAATTCTGTTAATTAAATAACTCCCAGAGCTGGAGTGACGACGTGACTCATGATTGGAGTTTTACTAGAGAGGGAATCGCCACATGCGTAAATTAATTCATTCATAATGTCTTAAAGCAATCGTGTATGGCGGCTAACTGGAAAAAGTATTATGATTTTAAATATTATAAAAATTCTAGATACCAATCATATTTTCTTTTATACTACTAAAAAGGACATTAATGATGTCGAACCATTGTGACTATTTACCGAATTGAAGACAAATTGGAAGGCTGCTCGGCTGTAGCTTTGAAATTTAATTATAACTGCATTATTTGCTTTTGTCAGGATATCCTATATTCCAAATTCATTTTTTTTTAAATCTCAATTATTATAAATTGGTATCATATACATTTATTATTCTCAAAACATTTAATTTAAACTAAATATAATATAATATTATTAGTCTGAATTTACCCTCGCATTTTCCCATTTTAACTAAAAATTGGAGATTAGAGACCAATTGTAACTTCAAATCTCGGGAAAACCAATTGTAAACTAAAAAACTCAAGTTGTAGTGATTCGGTGTTGGAGTAAGGAGTGATCCCCAGTGCAGAGAAAATTCAAAAGTTAAGCATGTTTGACCTGAGGTAGAACTAAGATGGGTGACACATTGTGAAGTTTTTCACAGTGCGTATGAGTAATGACAAAGCATGCTGGGAAAGACTTGTATATATATTATAAGAGGTTAGTCATCACTCTGGAAATCAGTTTAATCAATTGGTGGTTAACATGACCGAGCTCGGGCGAGCTGGTTAGGATTTTGAGGTGGGTGCGTTACACAAGTTGGACATTTATGAAAATTATTTTGTGAAAGTGGAAGATTTCCTGCAACTTGTTTATCTATTCAACAAAGGAAGGGGGGCATTTAAAATTTTCTGATCCTCATTATTTGGTTCTGGTCCCCACGCTGTATATACTCAATTAAGGCATAATTAAATATAGTGGCGGCCACGGGCCGGTTTCGGTTTGGAACCGTCGGTTCCACGGTTCCGAAAAAATGGAACCGGAACCGGCCCGTGGGTAGAAGGTTACGGTTCCGGTTCGACATGATTCCACTTCGGAACCGGCGGTTCGAAAAATATATTTTTTTTATTTTTTTATTTTTTCAGGTACACGTGACGCTCTCTGATTCGTCGATTTTTGAATTTTGAAAAATATTTTCAACGGTTCGGAATCGGAACGGGCTATTTCTTGAACCTGCACCGGCCCGTCCAAAAACGGTTACGGTTCCGGTTCCGAACCGTTTTGGACGGTTCCGGTTCGGAACCGTGAACCGCCGGGCCGGTTCAGGGTCGGTTCCGGCGGTTCTGGTTCCAAATGGCCACCACCAATTAAGTAAAGTAATTAACAAGGGGATTCCGACCAGATTTGGGCCACTCTAGTCATTTGAATGGGTAATCCTTTCAACAATTAAGACTAATTACATCCACACGCTTTGCATACTTTGACTTTCTTTTTATTTTATTTTTACTTTTTAAATTTTCCAAAACTAATTGGAGATGGAATATATGCATCGCTTATTATTTTCTCTGTCGATGCTCCTCAGAGTGTAGATGAGATGAACTTCCATAGCTTATCCATATATCGATTTAATAAAAATTTAATTTAATTCTTTTACTATATAAGTACTTAAACATGACAATATTTGACGTATAAAACTATTATACATTTAATATATGCATATTTAATCTTTGACTTATTTATAATTATAAAAATAATGAAATTTGAGTAAATAATTTATTTTTATTAATAAACTAATTTAGTTTCAAATTTAAATAATTATTCTTTAATCATAATTCTAAATTTAGAATTTTATTTAGGTTCAACTGGATACTCAAGTAAATTTACAAACATCAAAGTACTCAATAACAAAATTCGAAGTTCAGTTCAGTTATAAATGAGTAGAATTTATCAAAATAGTACTCCACTTGTTTATTTGTATCTCAAATCCTACTTAATCAAATAGTTCTCATGGTAAAGTAGTGTAAATGTTTTGCTGCGATCAATAAATCATGAGTGTGAGAATTTATAAATATATTTATGTTCAAATAAAGAAAAATTGACGACACTAGTTATTCCACTAATTCAAGAGAATAAATTAAACATATATTTGTAGCTAACGTGGGACTACTTCATTTCACACCATCACTAGTCACTACATATTCACTATGTTACCTTTGCATATCTATTCCTCAACTATAGAAATTTAATATGATATAACCATTTACTACCTCTATGAATTTGATCTCTCTTTCCCTTTCCTGACCTCTCTCCTTGCTCAATTCTATTTCAACTTATAATAATGATGCGTCAACATATTTATATTTTGCATTACTTATCTAATTAATATTTAAGTGAGCTAAATATTATATTAATTCAATTGTTTACATTAATCATCAAATCATTATCAGAAACTGTTCAAACTAACAGAATTAATTTACATTAATATGATATGAGAAATTAAATTTGAAAACAATATTTAGCCAATCTGATTGTTAAAAATCTTAAATCTTGTAGTATTTTGTTTTGGTTAATATTATATCATTCTAATTTAAATGTGAAGACCCATGCCCAACAATTATTTAGTGGGGCGAAATAGGCCGGGCCCATAACCCACCACAATGTAAGTTGGGAACCCCGGCCTCATTAATATTAAAAATCGAATATAATTCTTATTTGATTTTTTATAGTTTAGATTAATTTATTAGTTCAACAAATTCCATCCAACTCGATTATTTAGGATATATAATAATTATAGTTTTTGTTTCTCAATTTTTAATTATATTTTATTAATCCATGCATAACCACAATTTTATTTTATTTTATTTTTACTTTTGTTGATAAAAATCAATTAGATAATATTGTGTGTTATACTTATTTTCATTTCACAAATTATATTTATGTGTTTTGGATTTTTCTTGATGTGTTGCTTTGCTTAAAAGAGATGATATCCCTAACAAAATGGTTCCTTTCCCTATTTTCAAAACTTAAACGGCACTCCTAGCCACACCTATCAAGAGAAGCATTATTAATTTCCAAATTATGATTTCTAAATAACATGAAAATTTCCCAAATAATAAAAATTAAAAAAAAAAAAAATAGAAGAAGAAGAAGTGATGAGCCGTAGATTAAGCTCCACCAGCATCCACATAATGGCCTTAGACGGCACCCTCAACGTGAACTCTCTCTTCGCATTCGCCGCCTTCATCGGCCTTGCCCTGAATCCGGCCGACCCCAAGAACACCCTCGTCAGCGCCACCGCCTGCGCCGCCACCTCCGCCTCCGCCAGGCATTTCGTGGAGTCCCACGTCTACTCCTTCAGTGCCTTCGTCTTCTCAAGTCTCGTCGCTTCGGGCCTCAAGCTCGCCATCAGGGTCGGCCGGAAAGTGCCGGCGGACGACATGCATAGCGGCGGACGCGTGAACTTGCGGCTGCTGCAAGTAGGTATTCTGGCGTCGGCCGCCGGTTCCATCTGCGGCTGTGCGTTTCTGACGGTGGCGATCGTGGACTTGGTGCAGATTAAGCTGGGGAATTTTGGTTGCTGGGGGTGGCACGCGGCGGCGGCCGTGTCTCCGTTGCTGATTTTGGTGCCGTCTGCGCTTCTTATATATGTAGGCCTCATGCTTTATGCGTTTATTCGATAATTTTTTATAGGGAAGGAATAAATAAATAAATATTAATCTTGTTTTGGTATGTTTCTGGTGATTCAATTTAAGAGATAATAAATCAAGGTTGTAAAATTTGTTAACTTAATAAAATTGAGAAATTCATACTCATAATTTGTATTTTTTATAATATTTGACTCAACGTGTCGATCACCGTAAATATTGTTTAATAATTAATATGAAAAGCAGAATATGCACAAATTTAAAATGAGCTGATATATTATAATAACATTCATTGTTTTGATTTTTATTTATTTTCTAAATTTCTTTATCTCTTGGATTTCTTATCAATTCATTAATTTATGTAGGCTTTGCCAATTTCTAAGAATTTTAGGTGGGATTCAAAGATTAGAAACATTGTAAAATAGAGATGGCAAGCAATTATCAATTATTATTATTATTTTAAATAAATTTAACACAGGGAGATTTAGAACTTTATATATGATATAAAATGAAAAGGGTTTGCATATCATTGCAATCAACTTGTTTTCCATTGTGAAGCAAATACTCTTATTTCCAACTTGTTCCAAAATAGTCAACTCAAAATGAATTTTTCAACAAAATAATGCTGTACCTCTAATGATAAATTGAACACAAACAATCTGCAATAATTTGTTATAAATTTCACATCATCACCCACAAAAAATGCAATGATTTATTTGTAAAATAGAGAGATGGTAATGGTAACTGGTGGTGAGCAGTGGACTTGCCTTGCCCCAGTAATGGGAGCTCACTAACATCCCAATTCTCTCTCTCTCTCTCTCTCTCTCCAGCCAACGCATTTCTACGCACTATGTTTTGTTTTCTTTTGTGAGGCCCCTCGACCAACATTACGCCCTTGATTATAATTATAATTATAAATTAATACCAAGAATCTCCCACATCACCAAAACCCCAAATTGCTTTTGAACCTGTCAGTTTGTATACAAAATTTTCAAGACTCTGGTAAACTAGTCGCCTCATTCACATACACAACCTTCTCATCTCTCCATTCTTTTACATTCACTTTTCTTCCTTTTCTCCCTCTTCTCATTTCTGTTCATCTATTTTCTGTGCTCCAGATCTCTCCTTCGCGGTATGTCATCAACAACTATTTTTTCCTTCTCTTTATTAAAATTCGGCGTTATGTTTTTTTCTGACTTGTTTCCAAGTTTGGATGATTCCTTTTGTGGGTTTTGATTAAACTTGCATCGGTAGATCTGATTCTTCTCAAAATGGGTTCTTGCTTTTTATGTTTCGCTTAGTTTGTGAGGGAATAGAGACTGAAAGTAATCGATCGAGAGAGAGAGAGAAAGAAGAGTTATGGCGGGTAGAGTGGACCACGAGTACGATTACCTTTTCAAGATCGTGTTGATCGGCGACTCGGGAGTCGGCAAATCCAACATCCTTTCCCGTTTCACCAGAAATGAATTCTCTTTGGAGTCCAAATCCACCATCGGCGTTGAATTTGCCACTAGAACTCTTCAGGTGAACCACAAATCTTGCCTTTTATGTTCTTCATCTTCCGAGTTCCTTCAAGTTTCTTGCTAAATCTTGAAGCATTTCCCTCTGGAATCTTGTGTTTTGATGGTTGCAGATAGAAGGGAAGACGGTGAAGGCCCAAATATGGGACACGGCAGGGCAGGAGAGGTACCGGGCGATTACGAGTGCTTACTACAGAGGAGCAGTGGGCGCCCTCCTCGTCTACGACATCACCAAGAGGCAAACATTTGACAACATCCAAAGATGGCTTTCCGAGTTGAGGGACCACGCAGATTCTAACATTGTCATCATGATGGCAGGAAACAAGTCTGATCTCGGCCATCTCCGAGCCGTGCCGGAGCAGGATGGAGAGGCTATGGCCGAGAAGGAGGGGCTCTCATTCCTGGAGACATCAGCGCTAGAGGCACTCAACGTCGACAAGGCATTTCAGACCGTTTTGACGCAGATACATCATATTATTACCAAGAAGGCTTTGGCTGCTGCTGCTGCTGCTACGGCTGCAGCTCCTGCTCAGGGCATGGCCATCAATGTCGGCGATTCGGCTGATGTGAAGAGAGGCTGTTGTTCTACTTGATACAGCATTCTGGGATCATGTGTTTTTCTCTCATTAGAATTTGAGTTTTGCTTCTAATTTTTTTTTTCCAAGGGGCCTTGTAGAATGTGAGAGTGAAAAGTTGCTATGTGATGTATTACTGCTGATTCTTGTTGAGACTATGGTTATCTCTTGTTCAATCTCTGTATGGTTACATGATCAATTTTGAGAGTTTTTTTCACATACTGTGTTGATCTCATAAAGAGAAGAAGGCAGTGGGAATAGGCGATGAAGCTTATATGAAGAAATTCTAATTTCTGACAATTTAGCACCTCAATATCTATTTAGGTTCATATTTCGTAACCCCACAAAATTAGCATGGCAAAGTTGAAGTGTAATTAATTTACAGCCATATAGATAGAGTTTACTCTCTCTCTTTCTCTCCACCAACACGATCCAGTAGATGAATGATAGAATAGAAGTGAAACAAAATAGCATAGTTAGGCTAGCCACACAAGGCCAGAGGATTCATTGATTCCGAAGTTTTATATTTTTCTTTTAAAAAATATCAAATGCAAACCTTCCTTGCCAACAACACCTTGAGAGCAAGACAAGTTTTTCGTCCCAATCTCAAAATATAATGGCAAAAATTTGCATTAGGCACGCCTAAACGGTTTAGGCGGATTTTATCCATACCTAAATGGGTTTACAATTACTCATCCCAAATAGGATTTATTAATATCCAATTAGAATATATTATATGGGTTAGGCTTGAGTTAATGGATAAAACCCGCCTAAACCGTTTAGGTGTGTCTAACCTGATACCTTCCCAAATATATTAGTTACATAATTTTTTAAGGATAAATAGGGAAAAATACTTAAATTATTGATATTTTCGAAAAAATACCCCAATCTATTTCTATAAGCTAAAAATACCTCAATCTTTACGTCTATTTATGAATTATACCTTGATCTATTAAAATTTTGAGATAATATCACAATGTATTTTTATTAGTTAAAAATACCCCAATCTTTAATTTCGTTTATGAATTATACCAAAACGATAAATATTATTGACTCACACAAAGATAACAGTCAAAACAACAATCTTCGTTCGTGTTAAATTTAATGTACTAAACAATCAATATTTATTATATATTCAAATGCATTTATCTTCTAAAAGTATTAAAAGTTTATGTTCTGCTCTTTTTTTTTTTTGTTTCCTTCGGTTGCTTGAATTCCTTATTTTTTTTCTTTCAATGCATGTTTTGACATGTGATTTTGTATTGAAATATGTCCGCCTTAGTTTGGATTGGACGATACACCAACCGAAGGAAAAAAAAAAAAAAAAGAGTGAGAAATTTAAATACTTTTCAGAATATATAGCAAATATTGATTATTTAATACATTAAATTTAACACGGACAAAGATAGTTGTTTTGATTGACATTTTTCTGTGAACCAATAATATTTTTCGTTTTGGTATATTCATAAATGAAATTAAAAATTCGAGTATTTTTAACTAATAATAATACATTGGGGTATTTTTCCCAAAATATCAATAAATTAGGATATAATTCATAAATAGAAGTTATGATTGAGATATTTTTAACTTATAAAAATAGATTGAGGTATTATTCCAAAAAAGCCAATAGTTTGGGGTATGTTCTCCTATTTACCTTTTTAATGATCAATTGATCATTTATTCGAACTTGAAGAAATCTTTTCTCATTCAAATAATGTTGGACATGAATTTCAAAATTGAAGTAAAATTTCATACGTTGGAAAAATAGAAGCCGAATTAACATCCATATTTGGACCAAGAAAAAAAGAGTCAAATACACAGTCGAAAAGAGCAAAATAAAAATATGAATCTCAAATCTCAACCCGGGTAGGTTGTAACGAGGCCAAAATTGTAAAATCCACATCGACAGTGACTGGGATAAGAATCCCAGACATTCATTTTAGTTAGTTAGACACGAACATCATAGGCTTCATCAATCATATATCTTCAAGTTGCAAAGAAACTTACCTTCATGGATTTACCACACTTTCTTCTTTGCCAGGTGGCTGAGAAGCAGATTATTTCAGATGTTTGTCAAAAAACATGCATGACAACTCAGATACATTCTCAAAAACAAAATGATTCGTCTATAACAATTTCAAGATGAAAACTAACCAAAACTCCAGCTTCAATTCACACTGCAACCAACACGGGGAGTGAGAACACATACAATATCAGTTGCACTCAAAACTCAGCTTAATTCCCCGTATCAATAGTATATGTATACTTCCATTTATCAAAGAAAACCCCACACCTGAACGAATTAATCTGTCCATGGAAATCAAAAGAACTCAATAATCCAAGCTAAAATCAATCCAAACATATTTTCAATGCACAACATATAAACCAGTCTCCATTAAGCTCCAAAACCAGATCAGATACAATTCGTGCAATATAAACTCAACACAAACAGTGTAAACCAGAACTCCTAGGAATCTGCCTACGCAAGAAAAACCCAGAACCCTGAGCAATCTAACAGACAAGATATAATAAGTTTAGAGTTACTTGGTGGGACTCAGAACACAGATTTTAAGGCCATTTTTATGTTATATATTGCTACTAAATATAGATGTGGGGATTTCTCACCCCTTCTCAGTTTCTAATTTCTTATCAAAAACTTAAAAGTTAAGAAAATAAGAGAGTAAATGCATGCACAACAAACCCCAAGCCCAAAGATAAAGATGACCAAATGTCAGGGGGAGAAATGCATAGGAAGCACAAATTTTAGAACTAAAAAATACCACCTAAATAACAAACATACAAAATAAGGAAAATAGCTTTAATAAACCTAAAAGGCATAGAAGTTCACCCAAATCATTCAATAGACAAAATCTTATACCAAACATGGTATAATGGTAAACTGGCAGTTTCATTCAAGTCCTAGAGTTGAAAAAATTAGTATTTTCTCGTACAAACTGAAAATGAGGAGAGTGACATCAGTGCACATTCATACAAAACCTATATGAGGAGAAATACAGCCTTCTATATAATCAGGTAAAAGAAGGAAAATTTTGATTTATGCTATCAAGTACCCATGAGCAACAAGCAACGGTGTACAGCATCTCATATAAAAAATAAAAAATAAAAAAAAAGCCAATAAAAAGCTTTACCTAGTAAAACAGCTTGAATGTACAATAAAAATCGGAAATCAAATTAATATAAACCAACAAAGCTTCTACTCAAGCTGAGTTACTATTTGAGAAACAAAATTAAATTAAAATGTCACCAATGCAGCTGTAGTATCACTTCTTCTGCATAATTGCTTGGGAACAATCCTCAAGCTGCCAAACACATAAGGACTAAATCAGTAATTCCAACAGTTAACAAGAATAATCAAGCATAGCCAACTAACCAATTAGAATAGAGAGGAAGTACAGATAAAAATCTCACCTGATTGAATGTCCAAATTAAGTAGCTGCAAAGATGTGCTGAACCAAGTCATCTATGTGGTATAACAAATCTATCAATTAATAAGAAAGATCCTTAAGAAACAATAATATAATTGAGGAAAAAACTGCCAAGACCTTCTTGAGTTCACCAATCAGCACAAATGATTAAAAAGATAGATTGGTCAGGAGAAACTAGAAAGAACCTCATAATTACATCTGACTATAGATAAAAGTGATACTCAGTTAACATAGGGAATTCAAAGAGGTAATTGCAAATAAAAGATGACATGGCAGGCCTCAGTCATGCAATACGAAGATTAATGAGGGATAACTAGCATATTCAATAAACAACAGATAGATTCCCCATAGGAAAACTTAAATTACCAGAAATGATAGCAGGAAAGCTGCATTAAGTTTCACTCAAGATACAAGCTCAGGAAATCCTCATTTATCCATTTCAGCTGCCACCAGTAAAGACAAATCAAATTAAAAAGGTTTCATGAGTACAATCATCCGAACTATGCAAGGTCTAGCATTGAAGGAAAGAAATACGAACATAACAATAACAGATAAAAACTTGGAGCATGATAATATTTAAATTCCGGCGCCTTTTTTGGCTCGAAGTGACTTAAGAGCCTTCTCACGTAGCTCTATCTCTAGCCTTTTCTGTTCAGACTCCGTCTCCTCAATGTTGCTTGCTCGCAACTCTCGCCTTTTAACACTTTCTTCTTCAGATTGATCTGATGATGAACTACTAGCATCACCTGACTTCAGCTTCAGCTTCTCGGCACGCCTTTCATCTCTTCTACGGCGTTTCTCATCCCGCCGTCTCCGACGCGACTCTTTTTTTAACTTTTTTTCTTCTTTTCTCCTCTTTTTGGCCTCCTTTCTCTCATCATAGGAATCATAGCTAGAACTATCATCCGAGTCTGCATCTTGTCTATCAGATTTCTTCTTTCTCTTTTCTTTGACTTTACCTCTAGGTTCATCAGTCTCCTTAAGGGGAGAATTCAGCGAACCATTTTGATCATTCAGCTTCCTTGACAATTTAGGCAAACTTTCTGAGTCTGGGAACTGATGACCATCTCTATCATCTTCTGCCTGAACTATTTTCTTATCCTTATTTGCTCGAGCAGCATCATCATATTCCCTACTTTTCACACTCATATCATTGGATTTAGTAACTGCTGATAACTCTTGCCGTTTGCGGGGTTCTTTATCATCCCCAGTGTCATGTGGCCTGTCCCTGTTCGTAGGAATAAACACAGAACAAGCATTAGAAAAGGGAATACTACAAATCAAGAAAAGATATTGTATCACCAGCGACCTGTATGTTATTTGAGTTTCTCTCGACTTTGTGCCATCAGCTAGACAATGAATATCATCAGTGCCAAGTGAACCCTTGTCACGTACAGACATCGAAGAACTTCTTCCTGAAGATCTATTTTTGGTATCTCCAGTCTCCCTAACCCTAAGAAGCCAAAACATGAAAAATGCTAAATGCAGAGCTTAAATGAAAAATAATGCCCAAAACAGTCAAGATTTTATGAAAACCTGCTCGACAAATTGTTTTCACCGTCCACACTTGTCCTAGAATTATCAAGGCGAGTTTTATAATCAGCAGTTCTTCGTGAAGAGTTTGGACTATCAGGTGGTGCAATTCTTCCCCTTCTTTGGTGAGGACTTATAGACCTGCAGTAGCAAAAAATACAAATCACCAATCAAATTATATCCAAAGCATGAAAAAGAGCGTAGAGTTGATAGAAATGTAGACCTCCTTTCTTCACTGTAACTTCTGCCCCTAGAAGCATCCGATCCAGATGGGGACTTTTGCATGGAAGGTGATAAGTTACGTTGTTTCCGACGTACATCTTTTTGATCCATCACATCCCTTTGTGGTGACCTCAATGATATAGTAGGCCTGTGGTCTGCTGATTTTGTTCCTTTATGGTTCCCATGATGAATTTCAGCTCTTTCACTAGGAGATGCCCGGCGAGCAGGAGAGTACTTCTCATGCCTTCTGCACATGTAAGATGTGAATTAGCATGGAGAAAGAAAGAGATCAAATTCAATTTGCATGCAAGTAATTCACTCCAAGACAAAAAAAAAAATCAATGCACTGAACAACATAAACTGTCTACTGCTGTAAAGATATTATAGGAATTGCATGATTTGAGTAGACAGCAACAACTGAATTTTCAAAACATATGATATATAGTATATTTAGACCATCTTTATAAAATAACATATTTACTTCAGACTTACTACCTTGTGTACTAATACACAAATCCTCATAACAATATTCTGTAAGTTTATACCACCATGTCTGATTTCTTAAGAAAACAAATTAAAGAACTTTCTGGCTGCAGTTGTATATCAAAAATATCAGGAAAAGAGATGGTCAAAACAAACTTTACAGTGTAACAAGAAACATGATAGATTAGGCCTAGTAATTTTGAGAGGGCAACTGGTATGGGAGAATGAATTAAAACAGTAAAAAAATATGGATGTGGCTTGTTGATACAGTAAAGAACCCTAGATTCAGATGGCTAAGTGACTACCTATTTTCAGATGGAAGTCTGCCCTGAAATTTAATGATTTTCAGAATACGTCATGCCGTATAAAACTGCCCTTTATATACTAATGATGTTGCCTTCTTCAAATAAATTCTATTTATCATTTTGATTATGCAAATCAGTGTTTGATTTTAAAATTGCATCCAGCACCAGGTTGTGTGCTTCCGCATGCATACATGAATTAAGTGCCACAAATCCTTTCTATATCCCTCCATAGCATAAGAATGTGTGGCCATGTATTTTCCAATAGAATGGTTTCCCAGAAGAAAAAATCCAAAAATGGAACCAAAATGATGGGTAAAGAGCCCTATATTTAGATCTAGGGCCCTGCCTATATTCAGATGGAAGTCTGCCCTGAACTTAAATGATATTCAGAATACGTTTTATTGTAGAAGTCCACCCTTTAAATACTTAATAATGATGCCTTCTTCTAATCTATTAAGGATATGCATTTATCTTTATCGAATCTATTAAGTCTATCGCTGAAGATATGGAAATAACAATCTCATCAAATCTATCTAAGCATCTAATGCTAATCCACTGAATCACTGTGTATCACTAGCTCAGCTTAAAAACAAGAAGGATGCTACAGATATAAATTATTTGTAATGAGCAATTTGAGAGCTGATCTATAAGAAAAAGAAGATTTATAAAAAACTAAAACTTCTCCAATAGAAATAAATCGTCATTCATGGGGAACTAGGTTTTAAATTACATCTAAATCACAAAACATTCTCCTTGACGTTGATTTCTAACTTGTGTATATAGCATTGTCCATGCCGGAAAACCAGAATCTTCCCCAATGTTATCTTGCTTTTGCATTAGGCAAAGACAAATCACGGACTCACAGTATAAAAATGAAGAAATGGTAAAGGACTTGTTTGTCAGAACTCAGAACACCATCAATAATACAAGATATATGCCGAGTTTCGGAGTCAGAATCTAAAATTTAATTAACTAGCCTGTACATATTTTACAGAGCCCTGAACATGAGAGGAAGGCAGTATATGATAACTCAAACAGGGACTTTCTAGTTCCAAGTGCAGGCATATATGTAATGTTTATTGAAGTGGAAGTGTAGCATACAACCAGTTATTCTGAAGTAAATCCAACTCTTTCCCACACTACAAATGGAATTAGACTTCTATATAAATTATAAATTCTTTTGCTCAAAGCTTGTATCAAAATGATAAAGAATAACACATTGATCCATAAACGAGTTCTGTCTCCATACTCATTAACTGATAGAAGATCTATGAATGAAATGAAAGTGACATATGAATGTAAGAAACAGAACCCATGCCATTGTTAAGTATGTACTCCATAAAATAAAGAGTGGTGGTAACACCCTCCAACTTTTGTGTATCAAGGCAGGAAACAAATCAAGATACCTGGCTCTTTCTCCTCTTTCCCCAGGAGATAGTATAGGCGATCTCACCCGCTTCAGCGATCCTCTCCTAACTGGTGAAAGGGAATTCCGACGATTATGCGTGGGGGAACCTGATTCTTGCGGAGAAGGAGATCTTCTACTCACAGGAGTAAGGGATCTTTTACTACCATGCATAGAGGACCTCCGTCGTGCAGGAGACATAGATTTTTGTGATGAAATTGACAAAGACCGTTGGTAACGCTTTCTTGATGGAGATGGTGAATGATTGCGTGGAGATGGAGAGTGCTTCCACAATGGAGATCGTGAACGACGGCGCACAGGAGACGGCGACCGTCGACGTACCGGGGATGGTGATCGTCGACGTAACGGAGATGGTGATCTGCGACGCACTGGAGATGGTGATCGTCGACGTAATGGAGATGGAGATCGTCGACGTAACGGAGATGGTGATCTGCGACGCACTGGAGACGGTGACCTACGACGCACTGGAGATTGTAGCTTGCGACGAGTTGGAGATGGAGATCGTCCTCTTATAGGGGATGGTGATCTGCTCAGTATTGGAGATGGGGATCTACGCCGCACAGGCGTCCGAGACCTATACTGAATTGGTGATCTCCTTATCAGCATCCTTGACCTACGTTGCACGGGGGACCTTGACCTACGGCGCAAGGGAGATCGTGATCTATGATGTCTTGGGGAACGAACCCTATATCTTGCAGGGGAAGGAGATCTACGCCGTGAATGAGATCTCGATCTTCGCCTAATATGATATCTATGACGTGGTGAAGGAGACCGTCGACCACCATGCCTCCGACGAGGCGTCATAGACCGCCTTGGTGGAGAGCGATCTCGTCTTTCAGATGAACTAGAGCGGCTTCTTGATGGTGGTGCCCCAGAAATGCTTCTTGACCTCCTCCTTTCACTGCAACCAGAGTATAGATAAGCTCACTCAGAACTAACATATAGTCTCTTCTTACTGCTAGAAGGAGAAGAAATATGGATAAGTAAAAGATCCCAAAACTTTAAAAATAAAAGGTAGGATAAAGGTATAATTAACACTTCAATTATTCTGACAGGAGCATATTACAACCTCTATGATTATTTGGGTCAATTAGGCACTTCAACTTTTAAAATTGATTCAACTGAACTACTCAAATTTTAAAATCTGTAATTTATACTTGAAATTTATTTTATGCCCTAGTTTAAAGATGGTTAAATATTTTATAATTCTTGGTAAAAAATTTGTTGTTTAAATATATTATTATCTTTATATGATTATTTTGGATCAACTTAGTCCCAATGAGATTTTTCAATGGGTATTTTTTACTTTTTTTGAATTTATGTTTGAGGTTCTGGCAAAAAGAATTATTTTCAACTGGCTTCTTTCTTTTATTTATGATTCCACATAAATGTTCCATCACAATACCTCATTTTTATTCTTTATTTGGTTTTTATTATATAAGAAATGTAAAATATTTTCACAATACCATATTATATAGTCAATGAACTATATTTAACTATAATAAAAAGAATATTCATATTATGATGTATGATATATAAAGATCTAATTATTTAATTTAATACATAATAAAATTAAAACTTTCAAATAATAAAGTTCAGGTAAGTGCAACAAGATTCTTGTGAAATGCATTTTTTATCTTTTATTGATGACTCACATAAAAATTCTTTGCTGGAATGCCTCATTTTTGTTTATTTTCAATTTTTATGATTTTCATTATATAATAAACATCAAGTTATACATGATATAATATAACACAATATAGATAAATAAATACAAAATGTTTAAGATAATTAAATGAAAATACATAATATAATAAAGCATAAATATACCGGTAATTATAAATATATTTATTTTCTCTAAATTTGGCCACAAAAGGAATTTTCATTAAAAATAATGACTTTAAGAGTTGATTGGTTCAATTGAGTCAATTTTAAAACTTAAAGGTCTAATTGACCTAAATAGTAATGAAGGATATAACATGCTCTTGGAAAGATAGTTGAGGGGATAAATTGACCTTTATGCTTTATCCCTAAAAGTAAAAGAAAAAACCTCTTTGAATAAATTGGAAACTTACTTTGAGTAACTTCTAGATTCAGACTTGCTAGGCGATACAGAATGCTTACGCCTATTCCAAAGAAAATATGGGAAAAGACCAGTCAAAAAATATACCTGGAAAAAATACCATCGGGAAATAAACATCCGCACTGAGTAAGACGAACATAAATACCTGGAAGATAGTGAGTGGTGAGGCGAATCTGGAGATCGTGAATACCTATGAAGATGGAACATATTAGTTTAACAGACCATTGGGCAGCAAACAAACTTAACTTATTACCAACTGAATCACAACAAATCAGAATGATAGTTGCCTCAACAATTTTCTGCAATAAAAAATACTTATGACCTTCAAAAAATTTCGGGAGCCAAAGGAATGAATAGACTGCAATAACTGAACTGTGCTCTATTCAAATTATTTTCCAAGTCTAATCCTTTTGAGAAAGCATTAAGATGGAGAAAGCTCGCTCAAATCAACTTTGAATAGTACCTGCTGGTTCTTTTCTTGTACCGTTCCTTCTCATCTGTCTTTTGTATGGCAGAACTTCTAGCATCATGCTTCACATTAGGCTCCAACTCACTGTGAGTGACTTTTGACTTTGCACCATCACCATCCTACAGCAGTTTGAGGTAAAGGATATGAACTGAAATAATTGCAGAAGCAAGCTGAATGCAATGAAACAGAAACGTAGTTAAGGGGAAAAGTTCCATCACTAGACATTCAAGCACTTGCATGGAAATTATAATAGCTACCATTTTCGCTTTCTCATCATGAAATTCTTGCTTCTCTTTCTCTTTCTTTTTAAGAATTTCATTAGCTATACGATCTGTCTCTGCCTGCAATTCCAAAAAGAAAGATCATTGGTAAAAGATAAAGCCCTCAAAGCAAGCAAATATTAACTACAATATCAATAAAACACAAGACCAACCTTCTTTTTCTGAGTTTCCTCTTCTTTTGCATCCAGAAATTGTTGAGGGACACCACTCACATTTTGTTGAGCACTGATAAGCAGCGACCAGAGTTCCTTCATAAACTTCCCAGTGTTTCTCTCCATAAATCCAGTAAGTGAAATCTGAATTTGCTTCCCATTTACTGCCTGCATCCAATGACATACTCATTATTTCAAATAAACATGTAAACTACATGACGATTCATCTAACCTCAAAAGGCAAAGGCATAGTAGGCAAAATAAACAAACACCACTTTCAGCTGTGGATATAAGAACATGGAATCTAGAAAAGAAAATCAGGAGCCACACTTCAAATTTCCTCACTCCAAAATCTATGTTCACCATTGATTAAGCATTAAAGCAAATTACCTCTCCCTCCAAAAGACCATAAATGAAATTTATAAGCACTTCATCTTCAAATCCAATAAGCTCGGTAACGCGTTTTGCAATCCAGGGCTTCATGACATCCATTTTCACTTTGGTCATGTCCACCTAAACATTGAAAAGCAAGATGATAGTCAGATAGCAATTATACTACTTCCCCTATCTTCTCCAATCATGATATTTGATTGATAATCGTAGACATTAATTTACTGATAGTGACGAGAAACACAAATTTTCTTCCGTCTGGTTCACTAAACAAATGCTGAGTTACAAAACATGCTCATTTGGCAACCATGCTCAAAATGATAATCAAAAGAATAGCACGTAAAAACCCCAATCGAGTTCACAGTTCAACAACGAGTGAAAATACTAATAATTGCATAGAACAAACCAGATTTTCCAATTCAGGGGCGAATTTCTGAGACTTGAGCAGCTTCGCTTGCTTGTTCGAGAACCGCGTGTCCTGATCGGCAGAGGTGCCCTAGTTCACAATACATCAACAGAAAGATCCAATTCATGCGAGGCGTGAAGCGAATCAACAGAAGAGAAATAGATTGTATGTTTTACAAAATGGAAAAAAGGAGATGAACAACGAGAAAGATCCAGTACCCTGAAGAATCCGCCCGACATGTTTTCTAGGGTTTGTATTGCTCTGCCTCCGCCTCTGTGTGAGTAGCGATAGAGCGGGTGAGAGAGATTCTTTTGAGCTCGCTGTTGGTGTTTTCTCGTGCAAAATAGAGTAGCAACGACGTCGTTCTGGAGGGTTAAACCTAGCTGGTCTCCCTCGACTAATTTTCGTTCCCTTCCATATTGTCATTGATAAGGGTGATCAAGAACTTAAACAACTCAAATTTTAAATTATTTCATGAATAATTATTTTTACTTTACTTTTAATTAAATTACAAATTCCAACTATTAATACGTGCATCTCATTATTTTATTTATAGTATCAAAATAACAAAGTTCTATTAAATTTCTAAAACTATGCGTAATTCTTGTTCGGTTAATTATTTTTATACAATAAAATAAATATATTCAAATAATTAAAACATTTAAAAAATAAATTACGAGAGGTCAAACCCAATCGGCCTAAATCAAACAAGACCGACCCAGCCCAAAGCATAGGCAAACCAAAAGGTAGTACATGACCACCGACAAACTGCGAAAACATGTAGAGCCCAATTTCTTCTCATGATAGAGTACTATATCGACCCCACGGTCAAGCTTCTAAAAGAATTACTTTTTTTTTAGAAGGACAAAGAAAGTAGAACTGTTTCTGGCGAACCGCTTAACGATCAAAGGGATGATGAAAGGATAAGCACGCGGAAATCTCGCATGTTATTGAAGATAGAGACGTCTCAACGACCCCGATAAAGTCAGAGGTCGCTGCTCAACAACCCCGACGAGCATCCAGGAAACCCTAGTGTTACCAAACTCTTTATAAATAGGCCTTTGTAAGCCAAAATTTAACATCTAGCTCAGATATTGCACATTCTATTCCTTTCTCTTAATACTAAACGTGTACGATCCTGTATTCGAGTTTCGTATCATCCTTGGAGTTCAATCGGGACCTTTGCGAGATTGGAATAAGTGCCTCTTCTTTATTGTATTTAATTCGTTGCCTTTATTTCTTGTTTGATGTTCTTGTTATTTATTATTGTCGGTCTATCCCTATTTACTTAGTATTTGGATCTCGTGTTCCCGAGGCTTGTATCCATACCAAACGAGCTTCAATAATAATATAATTAATCTATCACGTGGATATAATCTATATATATATTAAAACAATACCGGAGACAAAATATGGTAAGTT
>JAPKLW010001810.1:100780-148739 GCA_026898455.1 Plectranthus barbatus | reverse complement strand
CCCAATGAAAGTTCCCGATCTAGTACGGCTGCAACATCTCGTACCACTGGTGACTGTGATAAATCCAACGATATAATTGGAACTAGCCAATTATTTAGATCGCCTTCAACGTGACATGAATCCGGGAGAGGATGGGTTGGCATAAGATTGGATATAAACGCACTCATTCCACCAACTGATCGGATCCATGCAGAAAACTCAGCCACTGTAAAATTCTTTAATGCATCAGAATTGATGAAATCTTCATCATCACTAGACTCCTCCTCGGATTCCTCGTCCTCCTCTTCATCATTAGAGTCAACGATATGACCCTCACTTGTTGAGTGGTGACCTGTATTTTCATTCTCCTCCTCCTCCGCCTCCTCCTCCTCGTATGGATGCTCATATTCTTCATGGGGAGGCTCATCGTTTAAGTTGGGTATTTGGGAGCTCCGACTACCACCTTCTGAAGACGTACCAAAAATCAATGAGTCCCCAAATCTTTGTAGATCTTCCAGACCTGGACTAAAATGCTGGTAAATTGGTGGACTACTTGATGATAAGAACGGCCTGTATGGGGATGGCTCCCGATGTGAAGTCCCAACACCGGTACTCGCCGTATAATTCATAACAATATAAACATGCGGCTCCGAATTAAGAGCAATCAATAGTTGAAGGTCTAGATCCGTCACCAACAACGATTTTATAGATCTGCCTCTACGGGATTTGGCAGTGTAATAAATATTATACTCACCGAGTATGGCTTCCGCATCAAAAATAAGTTGAATGTTGCTTCTTAATGCGGCTATGGAAATGTTGGCGACTGGTATATAAACCAGTCGTTCTTGTCCGCCAATGTAGTTGCACGACTCATCCCATTGCCCATTGTAGTGAAGAATTACGCTGCACCAATTCTCCATTTTGAGAAACAAAATAATTGAACTGTGAAGAATGAAGAGAGAGAGAGATGAAAATGTGTATGTCACCACCGAACTTCACTTCAATTATATAAGTTGTAAAGAGTGTCGGCAAATATACATAAATAATTGAAATTCATAAAATAAAAAAATTATGTTGATTTTAATTTTCAACAATTTCAGTGTACGATTCATTACCCTTCACATAATATTTCCAACAATTTCAGTGGACTCATCAAATCAATATGCTTGAAGACATTATTGCATTTGTATGCAACGACAAAATAATTAAATTTTTTGTCCAAAATTTGATAAAAATTGTAGATATAAAGTTTTAATTCGTGAATTTCAGCTGGACCTTGAGATTTTAACTTGATCAAAATTCACGAATTTATATATTTTAACTTGAGATTAAAATAAAGATTTAAAACATCTCAAAAAAAATAAATTAAAACGACCGAGTCGCTACCGATCCCACTCGGTAGCTATCGGTTCACACTCGGTGGGGACCACCGAAATAAAAATGAAAAAAATAGTGCAACCGAGTCGGCACCGATTCCACTCGGGTAGCTATCGGTCCTTATCGCCGTAAACAACCTAAAATAAAAAATAAAAAAAAATGAGTGCGACCGAGTCGCCATCGTTCTGACTCGGTCGCACTCAGTGGGACCCGGTCTCTATCAACACAATAATTTTCTGAAAATTATTAACCGAGTGCAAAAAAATTCATTTATGCAAATATAACTATAAATTTAGTTAAAAACTGGTTTTAACTAATTGATTAGACTTAAGTGTCAAAATTTTTGCAATCAAATGATTGGGAAACTAATTCCAATGCTAAATTAAGTACTTTTGGCTAAAATTGAAATGAATACATAAAAGTGGCTAAATTTGAAATGTGTTTTATCAAATTGGCTATTTCATATCATTAAGACTTAATATAATATCAAGACTATTTATATATTACGAAATTAATTAGTAACAATAATTTCCCATTATAAATAAATATTGTATCTATTGAGTATTATAAATAATCCATAAGGAAAAACTCATTTTAAATAAATTCTATATCTATAAACTCTCAAAATATATATTTTGATTTTTAAAGTAAATATGCATAATAAATTTATGTTAGACCTTAATTAATTCAATTATGTATATTTGGTGTAAACAATATAAATAGATTCTTTTAAAAATTCTGCTGTGACAATATTGTAATATCCATCCCCTTTTTAAACATAGCAGAACAAATGTAGGTCCCAATTTTCAGAGTAATAATATGTTGCACAGTGGAATGATTTTAATAAAAAATTTGCACTTATTCAAAGTGAGCGTCAGTTTTAATTTGGTTTATTAAAGCTCAATTTAGATCTTAAGTCCGAATAAATGTTAAGTCAGTTTAAATTTATACTTCAACATTTGAATGTTGAGTTTTAAATAACGTAAACTGAAAATAGAAAGCAATAAATGAACACATATGATTTATAGTGGTTCGGACACCAAAAGGCCATGCGTCCACTCTTGAGACAGACATCTGGAAATCCACTAAGTGATTGAATACAAGGTGCTCCCACCAGGGCCGACCCTATAATTTCGAGGGCCATGTGCGATTGAGTATAGATGATGCTCTTATTTTACTATTATAATTATAAAAAAAACTAATAAAATATAATATAAGTATAAAATATGGTTCATGTCATTTTTAATCAAAAGTTGTTCAAAAACTATAAATTGCAAAAAATCTATTTTATTTTACTTTGAAATCATGCGAGTTTTAATTATATTCATCAATAAATGAATCTTAAATAAAATAAACAACAAAATGCATAACTATCATTTACAGATAACCTCATAAATGTCTTTTATTTTTTAACCAAACTCACCACTAAGAATTTCACAATCTACTTATTAAAGAGTAACTAACAATCTATTAGATCATTTTTACAATTCAAGAGCATTTTTTTCAAATTCTTTTAAATAGACTAATCACATTTTTAATTATAAAATAACTAATATAATATTATGAAGAAGAGTATTTTGACATCTTATCATCAATTTTATTTGAATTTTTAAACTTATATAAGGCAAAATATAAATTTAAGTCATCTACTATTTAATTTTAATTGAATTAAAGAAGGATTTATTTATTTGGGATAAATATAATTTTGTAAATTCAATACTAAAATAAAATAATAATATATTAATATTAAAAATACTATAAAAATGGTGCCCCAATATTTTTTGGGCCCCGGTGCGGCACACTTCCCGCGCGGCCTTAGGGCCGGCCCTGGCTCCCACGATCTATCGCTGGTTGAAGAATGTCTCGTCCTTCAGTCCACTAGCTCACTCTCCCAATCCTTTGTACGTCCTTCACTTCGCAACTTCTCAGAATGTGGGCACGGTCTCCTCGTCGTTGGAATTGGGTGTTTAAAGTTATTCACGGAACTGTCAGCTTGGTGGCTTGAACCCCGTCAGAGTCAAAGTACATAGCGTACTTAACTGTTGTGTTCTTTCTTGGAGAGAAAGAACACCAGGAATAACTCAAGAACTAGAAGTTCTGAGTCTCGTGTTCACGAAGGTGACACACGGAAATCTTTTAGGAAAGCCTCGAACATTTAAGTCGGAAATTTGGCAGAATTTTAGCAAGCTCGATAATACGCTGTTCTAAAGTTTGAATCTCTGGAGGTCCTCGACTATTTATAGGCGAAAGGTTGAGATTCAAATTTTGGAACCGTTAGACACATCGGTTGTTCGATCAATTCGATGTCTCTGTCATCTGCGCGGGTATGTAGCGTTTCCGGGAAATCCTGTACCTTCTCCCGCTTTTTTCTGACTTTGACAGTGATTGTTCACCTTTTGTCAGAATGGCAGAATGATCAATCCGAGAAATGCAGACTGATCAGTCCGAGGAATCTTAGACTGAAGTCTTATTTTGCAGACTTAAAGGAATCTCCAATCCTTTAAATCTGATCTTGTCAGCATCATTCCTCAGACGATTCTCTTTATCTCTATGCGTAGGGACTGGAACTAAGATTCCATGTTGCCTTCAGGTTGGCAAGTCCATGCTGACTGACGTCATCATTCAGTTCGACATTGATGCCTAGTGTGGCAAGTTTGATGTGTGAGACTGGTGAGCTCCAAACTGGTCAGTCCCAGACTGATCACTTCCATTTGATGTAGTCCCAAACTTGTCGATTCTTATAAGACATAGATTGGTGAGTTTCATGTTGAACTTCAGTCTATTTGAGTCTTTTGCGCATCATAGACTGATTCATCAGTCAGTTCTTCAATAAACTTATATTACAATTATATAAAAAAGACCTTACAGGACTTTACATTTTAAAAATCAAACTGAAACTAATCTAGAGACTTCCTAAACATGTTAGATCTTGACCATTTGACCCACCAAAACACAATAGATAAAATTTTAACATCAAATTTCCTAACAAAATAATTTAATTACTTTTAAATAACATTCAAAAGAATATGTAACTAAAAGGAAAATATATCCATTCTAATGATTTTGTAATTTATTTAACTATTTTAAATTTGTTGATCATATCTCTTTAAATATTTAATTTTATTATTTGTTATAACTTATGAGTAAACAATATGAAACTTATATATTGCAATAGAGTGTACAAATATAATTAATAGTAAACTTTTCTATTTGCTCCACCACCTTTGTTGCTAAAGTTTTTGAAATTGAGATACTTTTTAAAACCATCCATAATTAATAAATTTACATAAATATACATCAATATATTAATACCCTATAATAAAAATAGGCTTGAAAATGATCATAGCTTTAGAAAGTTCAACTATATTTCTAAATTATATATCAATTATAAATTATATTTATTGGATGTATTACATATAATTACAGAAAATAATTATGTTTCCATAAAATTACCATCGAAGACTTTGATGCAAAATTTATAAAGAGTATATATACCCAAAAAATAAATTTATTTCATAATATGATAATATTTTCTGTCATTGTTAGATAGGTGTTCTATAATTCAAAAGTGTGAATAAATATATTTATAGATAAAAATGATTCCATATTCGTAAACGAAGTTTGAAATGTAATTTTTAAATTTTATTAAAGAGTAATTTGCAATAGAGTGTGGTTGGAACTTTGGAAATATATGTGAGGCTTATATGATTGAGACAATTTTAATATCTCTATTAGGGGTGTGCACTGTCCGGTTTGGCCGGTTTAAGGGGTAAAGTACGGATCAAACCAATAGATACGGTTTGAAATTTTTACAAACCAAACCTTCCAAATAATTATTTAAAATCAAACCGGCCGAACCATATTAAAACGGTTTGGTTCGGCCGGTTTGAACGGTTTGAAGATTTTTCAACTAATAATATTGCAAACAATGAAATTTGTATATCAATTTGATTATTAAATATTGATAAAAGAATATACACAAAACAAAATTAATATAAATATATTTTGCTTGTCATTAATTATAAATAGGACATAAGTAATAAATAAATAATATTATATTTGCAAAAAACAATGAAATATAAGTTGATTTATAAGGTTGCAATTCGAAAGAATATAAGCATCAGACATATATATCAATATAATTGATATTTTAGCTTTCTATCAAATAATATTTTATTATCATTATTATATTTAAAATTATATTATTTATGCGGCCGGTCCGGCCGAAACGACCGGTTTCATCCTTCAAACCGTCGGCCAAACCAAATCATCCGGTTTGAAATTTTTCAAACTAACCTGGCCAATCATTTTTCTTAAACCAGCCAAATCGATTAAATTAATTTGATTTAATCGGTTTCGGCCAAATCGTGCACACCCCTAATCTCTATTGGTTGTGGTTTTGAGATATTTTAAAAGTGAGATGTGGAATATTTTATTTATGATTAAGAATTTAAGATGTTATAAATTCTAATTTATTGGGAATTTTTAGATGAGTGAATTTAACTAAAAAAACATAAATAGTAGCTCTAATTAATGCACACGTTTTAGAAAGAATGAGCGGAAGTTACCATCCTACCCTCGCAAGGCAATGGGAATTGGAGTATTCCAGCTGACATCGAAATTTTCTATTAATAGCTTGGGCCGCAAGTCTGTTTTTTTTCGCCACCAAAAGTCGGAGGCTCGGGAGTCAGGCTCAGTCAACCCGAACCAAGCCCCAACGCCTAGGATCCTGTCTTAAACACAGGTTTGGGATCCCCGAGCCTCTAGTTTAGGTTTTCCCGCTCATTACAGTACCACTCGTTTACTTAATCCAGTGTAGAAAAGGAAAGTATTTGACACTCTGCGTAAATTCAAACGAAAATGCATATTGCCGTCTGATTATTGATGATCCAGTTTCTTGATGGTTAGGTAGAACGAAATGCGAATTTTGATTTCTTATTTCATAGCTCATGCTGTTACTACCTTAATAAATCTTTGAATGAATATGTTAAAACTAAATATTGGAACTTGGAAGCCAACAAATTAATGTTCGTGGAGTTTAATTACTGGGTCGGCTTTTGATGATATGATATACATGTGAATATTATGTGTGAGTTTCTGCTCTTTTTGTAGTTTGAGTTTTCGAGCTCAGACAGATTCAATGGCGTCCATGGATTTTATTTTATTTTTTAGAAAAAGAGAAATTCTCATATGGGCTCGATCCCTTCACCCCCTCTTTTACTTTCGATGGATGAAAGCCTTGATTTTTCTTAGATTTTCTTCCTTTTCTATGATTTTGTTGTGCTGTTTCTTGTCTGCATAGGGTGGTGAAATTCAGACGGTAATGCTAATTTTAGTATCTGTTCGTGGTTTGAAATCAAGTCAGAAAAGGAAATTTTGGTTCGGAAAAAGTTATTTTGCATAAAATTAGAATTTATGATGGCTTTAAGAGCGATGATGATCAGGTGTTTTTTATCTCTTGCATAAGGAGAAAAAGTTAGTTTTTCCTTGTCTTAATTTTGTTTTGGTGGAAATGGAATTTCTTGACAGTGTTGAGTAATGCAGGTCATGGCTTATTGACAGTCGAGGGCTCGCGAAGAAGGTGATCAATGCTGGTCAGCCAGCTGCTGCTTATCAGATACAAGATTGTGGGGTGAATACGCGATGCCCCAACTGCCAGCATCGAATAGACAGCAGTGATGTAAGAGCTTCGATTTCTTTTCATTATTCATTACATTGTGTGGAGGTGGATTTCTTTAATATTGCTTCTCATTGGTATTCAACTGGTGAATTGATACTAAGCTCTAATCACTACTCTCTTTCAGGTTTCTCAAGATTGGCCTGGTCTTCCTGCTGGTGTCAAGTTTGATCCATCTGATGTGCAGCTGTTACAACACTTGGCTGCTAAAAGAGGTGTCGGGAAATCGGATTCCCATGTTTTCATCGATGAGTTCATCCCAACTTTGGAAGACAAGGAAGGGATATGTTACACTCATCCAGAAAATCTTCCTGGTAAGTGAGGCCTAAACTACACAATGTGTCATTTTATCTTTCATCTCTCAGCTGATTCATCCTCTGTAGCTGCATTTACTCGAGATAAGTTCAAGATTCAAATGCAATCAGATTGTTTTAATGAATGCATAAATCTTGATCAATTGGATGGATGGCTTGTGTTCAGGAGCCAAAAAAGATGGGAGCAGTGTGCATTTCTTTTACAGAATAAGCAGTGCATATGCTAGTGGTAGAAGGAAGCGCCGTAGAATTCAGGATCAAGACAACTCAACGAAATCCAACGTGCGTTGGCACAAGACTGGCAAGACCAAGCCAGTGATGCAAAATGGGATTGTGAAAGGTTTCAAGAAAATCATGGTTTTGTATGGAACACCTAAGATGGGGTCCAAGCCTGACAAATGCAACTGGGTCATGCATCAGTACCATCTTGGGACAGATGAAGAAGAGAAAGAAGGAGAGCTTGTAGTTTCTAAGATCTCTTATCAGCCAGACAAGGCAAATGATCTCACGAACGCGAATCCTACTTTGGTGGTAAAGGAAGAACTCGATGTAAAGACAGTTGAAGCAACTCCAATGACTCCTCAGACAACTACTCCCAACCCTCCTCGTGATCACGACAAAACTCCCTATTCTGAACATCATTTCCTTCACTCACTTCTCCAGGTTGGTAGCTACTTTTACACAGCACGAATGAACTCTCCTAGTTGGCACTAATGGATATTACTTTGTGGAGTAGGAAACAGAGCATATGAAGGGACCATCTCATGCTTCTTACAGTTCTAGGTTGTACGAAAACTGCTTGGTTCCAAACTCTGAAGCTGTTGATTTGATTCCAAAGGACTACTCACCATGCAATGGAATGATTGGCCCTTATGCTGCATTTGGTGATTCTTCAGCTCAAGTAAATTTTAATACAAGCTTGCACGACGAAGATGCCAATGCAAGCTATGGAATTGGTGACCTACTCAACTTAGAGCTTGACACTGCACCAGAATTTCAGGTTACTATAAGCCCTCCATTTGCAATATTCATTTGATATCATACTTCATAGGCTATATAAGTTAGTTTCATTCCCAAACACAGAATCTGCAGTTCGACTCTCAAGACAGCGTGTTTGGCTCGTTGGATCAACTGTAGAGGTCAGGAGCCTCCATTTCTGGCAAGCAAACCACCCCTGGTTAGAGTTCATTGGGAAAAAAAAAAAAAATAACTTATTTTAGCAGAGTTAGATTGTTGAGTCGAGTTTGTTGAACTCTTAGTTCTTCAAATGCTGAAGTATATAATTATGTGTGAACTTAAACAATGTCGTTGGTTCTCAATTTGTTTTGTTTTTTTAAAAAAAAGGGGAAGAAAAAAGAGAAAGGGAGAGAGACATGCATGCATGCAGTTTAACGTAGGCATGGAACTAGAACCCTATTTGTATGTACTTGGTTTGTACAAATTAATGTTGTAATAGACTATGAGCTTGCTTCTTGTTTTTATGAGTTTGTCTACTCTAGAACATTCTTAATTATTGTGTAAATGTCTACATTTGATATCTCTCTCTCTCTTGGATTAATTATAATATTCTTAGAAAAATGAAAGGAAAATATGGAGTGGTTGGTTTGAATGATGATAGTGAAAAAGATATGGAGGGTGGTCAAACAATATAAAACAATTTAGACACAACACATCTCCCCCAAGCCCCTATTTCACCAGTGCCACTTAAATTTCTACGAACTTATTTAATTTCTAAATTCATTCATCATCTTCATTTTATTTAGGGGTGTAAATAAACCAAATTGTTCGTGAGCTACTCCGATCTCGACTCGATAAAAGCTTGTTCGAGTTCGTTTAGTAAAGCTCGTTTAATAAATGAACCAAACTTGAGCATCATAGTGTTCGACTCGTGAGCTCGTGAGCTCGTGAGCAAGCTTGTTAGCTAAAATTAGTAAGAAATATAAAATAATTACTTTTATAAAAATAATATTTTCATGATTTAAGAGTAACAATAATATTAAATCTTTCTAATAATGGAAAAAAATTTAGAATTTGAACATGAATATGATATTATTCTTGGAATAAATAACTTTTTTTTCAAAATAATAATGAAAATCTTAAATATATTCTAAATTTAGAAAGTTTGTTTAGGCTTGATAAAAGCTCGATAAAGTTCGTGAACATCAAAGTATTCGATAAAAAAGCTCGACTCGAAACTAAACGAGTCAAACTTAAGCACAACACTACTCGACTCGACTCGACTCGGTTCGGTTCGATTACACCCCTAATTTTACTTCTATAATTTGGATTGAAACTGAATTACGCCTATAATTATTTAAACTTTTACTCCAATTACCTCAACAATTTGAAATTATAGCAATTTTAATTTACACCCGTATTTTTCAATAAAAAATACTCAAGTTTCGATTAAAATTCAAATTCATACCCATAATAATTTAAACTGCAATAAAAACATAATTAAAAGAAAAACTTTAATAAAATTGGTCAACTGAAATATTCACATGTAAATAAATTATTTAATTTTTAAAACTAATAAGAAGAGAGAAGTTTTGCATTTTCCAAAAAAAAAAACAATAAATTGACTACTAAACCCATTGAAATTTTGAAAAGTAGGGTATTTGCAAAACTTTTACTATATTGTGCATTTTTTTATAAGAGTTGTTATTTTTTGTATGTGAAATAGTGAAACTTGCTATTTCAGAATTTTCCTGTTAAGAATTTTATTGTGATATTATTCGTTTAGACAAATAAATTCGTGCATTTTTGTTTCATCTTCCCAAAAAAAAGTTATATAGACTCTTTTCAAAAGAACAATATACTCATGACCTTCCCTTGAGTGATCCAATCGCATCAATATTCAATGAAAGTCCCTCACATGCACACCAGAGTACATCACAAACCATCGCAAGTCCACCCGAACCTTGGCAGTCGTGAGTTCGTTTTTCCACATATGACTCAACTTGTTGGGACCATAACTTTGACATTAAAATGATATTGTTCGTTTGCATTGAATAAATCCATATGAATTTTTTATTTTTTTTCACCTCCCCAAACAAACATCATACTTATAGAGTTAAGTAATTTTCTTAAATTTCTAAAAAACTTTATTTTTTTTTTAATCTAGCGTGGACATGAATTTGTCAAACCTACCAATCACATATAAATATCTTGGAGACGGATAGATATAAATATCCTTTTCATAGAAAGGAATCACAACACATAGCACGAAAGTCAAGAATAATAAACTTTTTGCAAGCAAATTAAACCAAATAATTTGGAGTAATGTAAGATTTTAGAAGAGTCTTGTCTATTTGGGTCTCCACCAGATGAGATAGATGCTTCTGACTCTTGCCCAAATATCCACATGCCAACATTCATATTCTATATTCCAATATATATTATTTATTTTTGTTGGACACTAACAAACTCATGTCCCACATCAGAAAAACGAAAGAAAGATTTTATAAGGGATATAAACGACCATATAAGTAAAATGAAGTTTTTTTAGGGGATACCCAAAAATCAAGTGTGCTGACTTATTCAGTTTAAAGTGGACATTATTATACTAACCTCGGAATTGCGGTTTCTTTCAATCACTATCAAGAACAGTTAAGGCCCACACCAGATGCAGACAACACACAACTAACTCACCAATCCAAACATAATATTCCTTCTCCTGTCTTAATTTTCAGCCATATCTACAATTTTCATGACTTGTGTTTTCATATAATAAATACTATTCCAATCTGTGTCTCATTCTTACCATATCATATTCATTTCATCACAGCTAAACTCAAGAGAAAATGTAATGAACTTCAACAGCCTTCAATATAAGAGTAAATATTTTATAAAGAATGAAAAGAAAAACCTCAGCCAGTGAGCAAATCATAATGAACAGGCCATTGAAGCTCAAACAAACCTAGGATGGATCTGATTGATATACAGTATTCAGGGATCGTCTTGTCCGAAAAGATGGACGATGCAAGACAAACCATTTCGACAAATGTGTGCCTCCCTCTCTCTGTCTCTGATCATCTGCTCTCTCTCTGGCAGTGTCCAGGCAGAAGGTAGTTATACCTCCCCGCGTTTTCCAGCAGGTACGCGGGGAGGTTGACAGCCGACAGAGAGTGGGGGATCGGCCCCATTGTCCCGATGATATCCCTGAAAGTGTACTCTTCAGGGAGCATGTCATACAGATCACCCCCTTTGCAGATGACTTCCTGGATCCTTTTCGGGTTCAAGAATCGAGAGAACCTCACTCGGTCGCTGTGGCTGTAGGCCTTCATCTTGAATACAAAGTCACTCAAGTGGCGGAAGCAGAAGCTGCAATGCCAGCCTGAGTCCGAGAGGAGATAGTCAGTCTGTCTGTAGTGCGCGTATTTGGTCTTCCCCTTCGCGTATCTATGGACAGAGGCCCTCCAGCTCAGCTGATGCTGCTGAAACTCGAACGAGTACAGGTAGTTCCTGAGCTGGAGGTGGAGAACCGGAGGGATGTCATCACACCACCTAAGCAGATCGATTGTGTGGCCACTAGGGATCTCATCAACATCAGACATGATCAGCAAATCATCATCCTCTATTCCTGCAACACGAAGAAGCTGGTCGAGTGCTAGCCGTTGGTACGCCTCCTCAACGAAAGGGTTCTCGCCTCTCTGGAACCTGCCACCAACTTCACCATAGCTCAACCTTGGCTCAATGAACTTGAACTGGTCCCGGTGTACGGCGAAGTTGTGAGGCTTCGGCAAGCCAGTGAAGGTCGAATTGGACTCGAGCAGGACATACCGAGTGACATAAGGCTGCAGCTCTTTCCATCGGATGGTGAGCATGTCAATCTCATTGCTGAACAAGACTGCATCATACACACGCCTAGGGAACTCGCGGATTCCCCAACCGTGGAGCTTGCAGAGAGTCTCCATGGACACATTTTGGTTGTAGTAGTGAGTTAGAGTAATGAAGGGCTTTGGGGGAGACTCCCATAGAGGTCGGAGGAAGTAGGTGAGCTTCTGGCCATGGCAGTATAAGGTGAAGATCCCAGTTGGGGCAATGAGGAGGAAAAGGAAAAACACTCTGAAATCTACACCGTGGAGAAGGCAACGGATTCTTGACATGCTTAGGATTGAAGGAGAAGTTTGCTGCATATATATATATATTGAAGCCCAATATCAGATTCTACAAGATTCATGTTTCTCCTCAACAGCAAACATTCAAGATCATACATAGAAGAGACATAAAAAAAGAATTTACTGAGGTAAAAACTGTAAAACTCCTTGAAGAAAAAAAGGAAGTAAACCCAAAAGCATTGCATCAATGAGGAAAACCTAGGCTGCAGATGAGATTCCATTTCCAATAGATATGAACAGCATTTGCAGAAAAGGTCATCATCCATCAAAACAAGAACTCAAAAAAAAAACATCATTAAATTCAAGCTTTTTCTTACCATTAAAGCGGGAGTTAAGGCAGAGAAACCAATTTGCAATTGAAAAAAACGATTGAATAGGAGAGAGGGAAGTAGCTGGCATACCTCGTCACAAATATCTTGGCATATTTCATCACTTTTTTTGGAAGTGTAATAACCATCAGGAATCATCCGGCGACAACCTTTCTCACCCTCAATGTTCATACAGTTTTCTTTTCTCTCTCTAATCTCTGTTTCCCACCGTGAAGAATTGCACATCAAAAACTCCAGATCATACGAGGGACCCTGATCAAGAAACTACCCAAAGCACACAAATTTGGAGAAATTGAAAAGAACTCTTGTTCCTAAAAACATCCCATTTTCGGAAGCCGAAAAAGGGGTGGTTTTTTTTCTTTTAATTTCTCCCAAGATTCAAATTTTTTTTTTTTGTAAATTTTCTTAGAATGAGATTGGTGTCTTGGAGGTTTCTCCTTCTTCAAAAGCTTTTTATAACTTCTCTTCTTCTTCTCCTCTTTCTCTCCCACGAGGGTAGGGGAAAAAGGGAGAGAGGGAAAACAAATATGCAGAGGAAAATCTTTCGACTTCCTATGTTTACTCAAAAACAAGAATTATCCATGATTGAATACCCATAATTCCATATTACACATAGGAATAATATTTGATGATTTTGGAAAGTTGAATGAAATAATATGCGGAAGACCGCATGATACGTGGTCGTGTGCATTTACACTTTTCTCCTAGAAAAAATTATCATCCTTCTCTTTTCTAAATCTTATAACCAAAATTAAATTTTTTTGACTTTTTTAGAAAATCTTGTGCTCTTTATTTGATGTGTACACACGATATTATGACTATGGGATTAAGCAAGAGATCCATGCTTCCAAAAATGTAAACTTTGATCTGTTTATCACCTATATATAGGGAAAAAGACAATGAAAAGACTATGTAATGATAAATGAATTCACTTTCATTAAGGGATAAAACTGTCCAAACACGCATAAGAAGTTGGTGGGATAAGCATTTATGGAGAAATCTGTATGAAAAGTTTGTTGTGTGAGAAATGTATTCATGAAGCCATGCAGGTGAAAAAAAAAGCAACATATATTTTAAAATTTTGAGAAGCACCACATAATTTTGTGAAAATTAATAATTTACCTCATGAAGTTGACAGTTGTTCAATTGAGAAAATTGGTTTGGAGAGCATCCAATAATAGTGAGATTTTATTAGGTTGACAAAAGCAAATTCTTCATAGCTTTGCTTGACAAAGAGCTCAGCAACTTCTAGTTTCAATTCCCATTGTATTCTTGTTTTTCCACGTAAGAATAAATGAGAAATAACTCATGTACATTGCTGGGTGCATTTCCATTTTCATGGAGGAGTTGAGCTGTGACATGGCAACTGTGAACACATGATGATGGAAGATTATTACATTGCAGATTCAAAGTACAATCAAATAAAAGGAGAGGTTAAATGGTGATAACATCGTATTTGGATACTCTGTTGCGGATTTACCACAGTAGAGGATGTTGTGCACCCTACTCCACCACACACACATAATCCCAAGATGAAGTGTTAGTCTTGATCATGCTAGAGGATCCAAATTCGATAACATCATTGTGTTACAGAGATGAACTTCACCAGATTCCTGTTGCAGTTCTTATAGTATGCTAACACTCGCATTCGTGTTTTTACTCGGACAGCTATTGGGGCAAGTGGGGTGCTGCATCCAAGTCTATTTCTGCTACATCATTTTGTCACAACCTCAAAAAACAGTAAATGAGAATGGCACACCAAATTGAGGAGAACTTCTGTAATATTACAGCAATATCAATGTAAACATGCAAATGGACAGTTTAATTGAACAAGTAGCTGACCTTGAATATCAAATCTGCAAACCAAGAAATAATAAACGGAAAAATCTACACTTCATACAATTAGAAACCAAGATACTGTCAAACCATAAACTAATAAAAATACAACACCCTACTACTACCCTAGCATGATCAACAAGTTCCTCAAAAATCTTGGGATTATTACTGCTTGCTATTTGTTTACCTAATACATTCATCTTACAAGACTAACTCTTACCCATAATTACTCACTAGCTCAGTAGCTCCACAAAGAAAATAAACCGCCACACAACCTCCATCGGAAACCACCACCAGCACGCCACCCCCAAGATTTCAACACAGCTTTCCAGCTCCAATACTTGATGAAAAGATATATTTAGAAAAGCCAAAATTGGAAACAAATCATCCATCATTTCACATTCTTCATTGATCAAAGATCAACTCCAATGAGTCTGTGAATGAATCCCAGTTTCTGTGGCCAATGATTACTCACTCAACTGATCAAGGCGAATCTCATTGCACTATCACTGAATACATATAAGATACATGCTGCAAAACTGCAGCCATTGTACAGTTTCTCCTAACTGCTACATTTTTTTCAGTCAGAAAATAATCGAAATTTCCCACTTATGCCTATTGATCACCTAATGCAGCCATAAGCTCATGTGGAGAGGGGTCCCAAATTGGTAGGTTCATGAGCTGCTGCCTCAATCTTTCCTCTTCCGCACTGCACAACCCTTCAGCTAGATCACACAAATTCGATAAATCCCGAATTATTGTCTCCTGTGCTTCAACCTACAGTTTCAAAATAAACAATTTTCAAAAACGAAGGAAATTGATAGAATGACCAAATAAGATGTGGAGCTACTGAAGTAGATCTCGGGAATACTAAAAATACTACTCCGGCGAGTACCTGGGAGAGAAGTTCATCAATGGGTCTCCGGTGAGAAGGTTCCACCGAAGACGGCTGCCCGGAACTCGAAGCCCCATCAAACGACGTCGTGGGACACAATTCTTGACGCTCCATGGACTGCGTCTGAGCGCTCTGCTCCATTGCCGTCAACGTGTTCGACAAAAGTTCCCACCGGTTAATCTCTGCCAAATACCTTTCCCTCAACTTCAGCAGGGCCCTCTTCCTCCGCTCACGGTGCTGCCTCCGCTCCACCGCTGGATCCGGCGGCGGGGGAGCGGCGGCGAGGGGTTCGAGGCGGGGGCGCTTCCTGCGCCGGTAGACGAACCCGTCGTCGTTTATAAGCTCCCAGTCGTCGGGGTTGTCGTAGTCGGCTTCAGACGCCATGGCTACAACTACAAGCGGAAAGTTTTGGGAATTCCGTAAGCGCAGGAAATTGAAAATCTTTCAAAACATCACAAATTATTTGAGCGGTAAACCTCAAAAATCAATTTTAATTTTTTTTCGACCATGCTTAAAATATCGAGTATTGTCAGTCTGCCCCCTTGTTTATCCAATAACTACAACTTGGTCCCTCAAGAATCAAGATACTCTACTAACTTTCGTCTTTTTTTATTTTTTTTTTCATATATATGGCAGCCTTTTAATTAGTTTTAAAATTATTATTTATTTATAATGACTAATGAGTATAAAAGATTTAAAATTTAAAAAAAAACAAATAAATAAATAAATAAACTGAAATGGTACCCTAGTTCCTTTACTTGTTAGGTCAGTTGTCCCGTTCTATTATGGCAAAAACTTGCGTTAGACAGGCCTAAATGATTTAGGCGGATTTTATCCTACTCAAATGGGTTGATTCATCCCAAATAGGGTTTATTAATCCCAATTAGAGTATATTATATGGATTTGGGCTTGGGTTAATGGATAAAATCCGCCTAAATTATTTACCTTCCCTTGTATTATTAGTTTTATTATTTATTACTCCAGTATTTTCGTTTGGTTGACAAGAATGAGATAAATAGATTCAGGTATATATATATATATATATAGATAAACAATTATATATATCTAATTTGACAAGTACATAACATAAGCAATTATAATTCTTATTGAGTATATTATAATAAACTCTTAAATAAATTTATATTTAACTGAAAAGGACTGATACTTATTAAACATGTACAGATCTAACTACACTAGGAGCAATTATTGATTTATATTTCCAATATTATTTTGAAATAGAAATTAAGATCCATTATTTTAAACTAATTTTCTTACCACTCGTATCAAAATAATATTATTTAAATTTCAAGGAATATGTATAATATCATAATAAATTCATTCAAATTATATTTTATTAAATTCTATAAGATTTAAATAATAACAATTTCATAATATAACTTTTTCAACAATAATGATAAAAAAAAATAAGGATTGAATTTGAAAAATAATTTAATTATTAATTTAGGATATGAAAGATGAATTATCAATGCAAGGCCTGAAAGATCCTTAAATTTTCAATCGATGACCTATATTGAGATCTTAATTGAGAATTTTATAATATTTCGGGTATTGAATTGAGAGTTTTTTAAATATTTCAAGTCTTTAATTGAGAATTCATCTTTCGAATCATAAATTGATAATTAAACTATATTTTTGAAATTATAATACTCCAAAAAATAAATATATTTTTGTATAGTAACTAAAATTTGTATAAATATATATATATATATATATATATATATATATATATATATATTTTGTTAACTATATTCACATATAATAAAATAAGGGGTTATACTTCTTTAAGATACCACAATCGGCAAGTATAAAACTAGCTACTCCCTCCGTCCCGGGTCTCTTGAGACGTTTGACCCGGCACGGAGGTTAAGAAAAAGTGATGAGAAGTTAGTGGGGTTAGATTAGTAGGTTAATGATTAGGAGAGATAATGAGATATGAGAGACAGTGGAGTAGGAGTAGAGTAGGTTTAGTGAATAATTAATTAATAAAAACTTTCCAAAAAGGGAAACGTTGTAAGTGTTCTGGGACGGACCAAAAAGGAAAATGTTGCGACTGTCCTGGGACGGAGGGAGTATATATTATTTTGTAATGGAGTTTTTTTTAACAATAAAAATAAAAGATGCAGCTTTTTAACCGAAACTCAATACAGCCTATGATTGAGTAATTAACTATTAACTCAACTTATTAATTAGCTTATGTGAATCCCAATTTCAGCTTTAAATAAATAAATATAGTAGTTGTTGGTTCGGGTTTTTATTAGAGTAGACTAAATATGCACAACGGAATAGAATTTGTTGTTTCGATAAACTTGTACTTATCCAAGTTGAGGGTGATGAGTCAGCTTAGTTTGTCAAATCTTTTAGTTCAGGTGCTTGAAGTCAAGTATGTTTAAAGCCAGTTTTCGGAGCATACTGCAATACTTGAGTGTTGAGTTTTAAATGTGACTAAGCTAACAATAGGAAAGAAAGTAGAAATGACAAAGGATTTTATAGTGGTTCGGACTCTAAAAGTCCTACGTCCACTCTTTAGACGTAAGTCTGGAAATCCACTAATTGTTGGATTTACAAGGTGCTCCTATGATCTATCGCTTGCTAAAGAGCTCACTCGCATAGTTATTTGCTCGTCCTTCACTTCTCAGCTCATTGGAGTGTGGGCACACCAGTCAGCTTCCTCGTCGTTGGAATGAGGTGTTTATAGTTTCCCTAAAACTTCAGCACGGCTGCAGATTGCTCGTAAGAGTCAGAGTACAAGACGTACTTAATTGTTGTAATCTTTATTGGAGAGAAAGATTATCAAAAAAATAACTCAAGAACAGATGTTGTGAGTCTCGTATTCACCAAAGTGTCACACGAAAAAACTTTTGCAGCCTCGAACGTTGAGTAGAGATTTTCCTCTTGAAAACTCGTAAGCTTGATAAATGTTCGATATTCTTCACGAACTCAGTAACCTTCTTATGTTGAATTCTCCAGTATTTATAGTCGTGAGGTAGAAGGTCTGAAATAAATGTACATTAGAGACAAATTGGATGATGTCCAATCGAATGTCTCTTTTGAATATTGCATTAGGCGGGTAGGTGGTGCTTTTTCCAGATGTTATGCACCTGCTCCGTTTTTTCTGACAACGACATTGACTAATCGCCTTTGTGTCAGAATGGCAGTATTGTCAGTTTGAGGAATATTGGACTGTCTGTCCTGGGTATCGAAACTTGGAGTTTCGTGATTGCAGACTTTAAGGAATCTCCAATCCTTAAAGTCTGCACTTGTTAGTACGCCCTCAAATGATTATTTTGTTGGTAATTCGGATACTTCGTAATAAATCCCCGATGTGAAATATTTAATTTTGTCGAAATTAAATATTACTGAAAGAAAACGAGATTTGTGTGAACATTCAAGTTGTCCTTTTCTCTGTCAAAAACTAAGATTACATAGGGATTCCTGATCGACTATTTTAGGTAAAAGCAAGACTACAGCCTAATTACAAGGAAGATTACTACCTACACAATATTTACCAAAAATACAAATAAATACACGTGCTTAATGATACTGTCTAATACCCCCCCTCAAGTCGGAGCGTGAAGATCACAAACGCCCAACTTGGATAAAAGAGAGTCAAAAACCAAACCACCAAGAGCTTTGGTGAATAGATCAGCAAGCTGAGCTGCAGATCGAACAAAATGAGTAGTGATGACACCTTTCTGCAGCTCATCACGCACGAAATGACAATCGATTTCTATGTGTTTCGTGCGTTCGTGAAAAACTGGGTTGGCAGCAATATGAAGAGCAGATTGGCTATCGCAATAAAGACGCATTGGAGATGAATGAATGACACCCAAACTGCGAAGCAAGACACGCAACCATTTTAATTCACAAACAGTCATGGCCATTGAGCGATATTCTGCCTCTGCTGAAGAACGAGAGACAACCTGTTGTTTCTTAGTTTTCCAAGAAATAGGAGAAGAACCCAGCATCACAATATATCCAGTCAGTGAACGTCGAGTGACCGGACAAGAGGCCCAATCAGAATCACAATAAGCATGTAGGCGCAAATCACAATCAAAGCGTAGTAAAATACCTTGACCCGGATGACCTTTGAGATAACGAACAACCCTCAAAGCGGCATCCCAATGAGTAGTACGAGGAGACTGCATGAACTGAGCAAGAGTGTGCACACTATAAGACAACTCAGGCCGAGTCAAAGTCAAATAGATAAGACGTCCCACCAAGCGCCGATAACACAACGGATCAGCCATGAAATCATCCTGAAGAAGAGCCAACTTGTGATTTGGTTCCATAGGAAATCGAGACGGGCGACAACCTAATAGGCCCGCCTCACTGACAATGTCAAGTGTATACTTCCTCTGACATAAAAACAAACCATCCTTATGTCGGGCAACTTCAATCCCAAGAAAGTACTTGAGAGAACCGAGATCTTTCATGTGAAAGCAAGAACTTAAATAAGTCTTAAATTTTTGAAGTAAGTTAGAGTCATTACCACCAATCACCAAGTCGTCAACGTAGACCAAAACACATAATATTGAAGACCCATGAGTATACGTGAACAACGAGTAATCAACCAAAGATTGGACAAAACCATAATGTTTCATCGCACTTGAGAGTTTGGCAAACCAACATCTAGGCGCCTGACGCAAACCATACAACGATTTGCGTAGCCGACACACCAGGCCAGGCCGCAAAGAATGAAAACCCGGGGGAAGTCGCATGAACACCTCTTCATGTAAATCACCATGCAAGAATGCGTTGTGAACGTCCATTTGGTGCAATTCCCAACCCTTTGCAATTGCTACGGAAAGAAAGAGACGAACTGTGACCATCTTTGCGACCGGGGCAAATGTCTCATTATAATCAATGCCTTCCACCTGACGATTTCCAAGAACTACAAGCCTGGCTTTATACCGTTCAATCGAGCCATCAGAGTTGTACTTCACCTTAAAAACCCATTTGCAACCAATCGCTACTTTGTCTGGAGGAAGTGGTTCAACAGACCATGTCCCATTATTTTCAAGAGCTTGAAGTTCTTCGCTCATAGCTGTGCGCCAATGTATGCTCTTTGCAGCTTCTTTATAAGAGTTAGGCTCACGGTGATCAGAAATGGCAGCTAAATAAGCGCGATGTTGAGTAGAAAACCGATCATAACTTAGGCAAGCAGACAAAGGATAGGTAGATTCAGCTGAAAAATCCAAACAAGATGCAGGGCCAGAAACCATACCAACAACATAATTTTGTAGCCGAGTTGATGGACGACGAACTCGATGTCCTCTACGAAGTGTCACATCATCGGGAGAAGAAACATCGGTCTCAGGCTCCGATGAAAGTGGGGGATTCGCCGGCGAAGTTGAATGTGATATAGCCGAAGGAGGAATGGGTGGCAAAACATCTTCATCGGCTGCAACAGGTGTCTCATGTGGTGGCAACGAGTCTGCAGGGGAAGAATTAGACTCATTCGAAAAAGGTAAGGAGATAAGAGAGACATAGGGGAATTCTGTTTCAGAAAACTGGACATCCCGCGACACTAGAAACACCTTAGCTTCAAGATCATACACCCACCATCCTTTTTGACCATAAGGATAGCCAAGAAAAATGCAACGCCGTCCCCTACTAGCAAACTTGTCTTTGCTCCGGTTCAAATTGCGTGCGTAACACAAACACCCAAACACACGCAAATGGGAATAGTCAGGGCGAATCCCAAATAAACACTCATAGGGGGATTTACCATGTAAAACACGACTGGGTGTTCGATTTATCAAATACCCGGCTGCAAGAACACACTCACCCCAGAACTCGATAGGAAGTTGAGCCTGAAAATGAAGAGCTCGAGCGACATTTAAAATATGCCTATGTTTACGCTCCACACGGCCATTCTGTTGTGGAGTGTCAACACATGATGTCTGGTGTATAATCCCATTCTCTGCAAAATATTCTTTCAGACAAAGAAATTCGGTTCTATTGTCAGACCGAACAACTTTAACAGTAGCAAGAAAATGACGATTTATCAAGGCAAAAAGCTTTTTCAATGTAGAGCTCACTTCAGATTTGGATGTTAACAGAAAAACCCAAACACAACGGGAACAATCATCAACAACAGTCAGGAAATAAGAAGCACCACAAGTTGAAAGAACACGATAAGGTCCCCATAAGTCACAATGTAATAAATCAAAGTTGCCAGCAGCTTTATTCGAACTATCAGAAAAAATATTCTTTGTTTGTTTCGCTTGCATACAAGCATTGCACATTTTATTCGAAAAACTAGAATCACTTTTATTATCAGAAAACAAAGCCCCTATGACTTTTGAAGACGGGTGCCCGAGACGTATGTGCCACAATTCCAACGGAACATTATCTTTAGCTAGACAAGCTTTTATTTTATTCGGGACCTCCAACCAGTACAAACCATCATTCCTATCACCCAAGGGCCCAATCGCCATCCTCGTAGTGGGGTCCTGTAGTTGGCACATCGTTTTAGTAAATAACACATCATATCCAGTTTCATCTACCAATTAAGAGACCGATATCAGGCTACAATCCAGATGTGGAACACACAACACATTATCAGATGCCAAATTCTTCCCAAAGTCAGTCTTCCTTTCATGACACACAGTAGCCATCTTACCATCCGGTAAAGTCACAAATCGATTAATGACATTTTTCAAAAATTTAACACAATGCAAAATTCCAGTCATGTGGCGCGAAGCACCAGAATCAATAATCCAAGAAATAATATGATTACCAGTCAATCGTTCGGAAGATGGTTTGTAATCTCGAACAAAAGTGGTGAGAGCTTTCCATAATTCAGGATTAATTGAAGAAGCCCCGTGATCATCAGTGACACTTCCAGTAATTGAGGAGCTAGCGTCGGTAGTCGATAATTGTCCTGGGGTTGCTGCCACAGCATTTGTGCGTGGAGTCTGATTACTACCTCGTCCCCGACCTACCACTGCTGTTCCACCACGAGCTCGGCCTCCCCTAGATCGGCCACCACGACCACCACCGCCTTTTGAGCGTTCTCCCCACCATTCAGGGTACCCATATATCTGAAAACAGGTATCAACATCACATCCACTCCGCTTACAGAACGAGCAAAAAACTTTTGTTTTCTCCGTTGTTATTCCGCTCCGTCGACTGCCAGACCCAATCTGAACTGAGAAACCAGCAACTTCTTCTGTTGTTCTTGTAACAGTATTCAGTCTCTCTTCTTGACAAATTTGAGAGTAAACACGATTCACATTTGGTAGTGGTTCATACGCCAAAATACTAGACCGGATCATACGATAATCTTCATCAAGACCCATCAAAAATTGATGCACCTTCTCATCCTCGCGCTTCTTGTCATATTGCACATTCAAGTTACACGTGCAACCATTACATGAACACACTGGGTTTTGATCATAATCCGCCAGATCATCCCATAGTTGTTTCATTCGGCCAAAATATGAAACAATCGACATACCACGTTGCTTCAGTCCCGCAAGATCAGTCTTGATTTGCTGAATTCGGGGTCCATTTGTTTGTGCAAATCTCGCCTTCATATCATCCCACAGATTTTTTGCGATTCCGTCATGAGAGATCGTCGAGCGAAGACTCGATTCCACAGTATTAATGATCCAAGCAGCAATCATTGCATTCACTTGGAACCAATCGTTAATGCTCGACAATTCATCTCCTTCTTTAGGTTGCTTCAGAGTTCCATCGATGAAGCTCAATTTGTTCTTCGCGCGAAGCGCGTTCTTCACAGCCCTCGCCCATTTGTCGTAATTGTTATCTTTCAGTTGAACAAGCGTGATGATATATCCGGGACCATCACTGCTAGTCAAGACATACGCCGGATTTTGCTTTTTATTTTCTGTCATGGCTCTGGTACCATGAAAGAAAACGAGATTTGTGTGAACATTCAAGTTGTCCTTTTCTCTGTCAAAAACTAAGATTTCATAGGGATTCCTGATCGACTATTTTAGGTAAAAGCAAGACTACAGCCTGATTACAAGGAAGATTACTACCTACACAATATTTACCAAAAATACAAATAAATACACGTGCTTAATGATACTGTCTAATAATTACCAACATAATCTACGCAAAGAGTAGATGATCGTGGTATATTTATTTTCTCAAATTCGAATTTCAGTGAGTGAGAAATGAGTCCACAAAGTGACACGGTTGGTGGGATTATTACATGAAGTGAACATGTAATAGATGAAGTATCCCACATTGATTGATTAAACTAATTAATCTATGTTTATGTACCTTAATGGTTGAGGTGTATAATAACCAAGTGTGCAGTGTATGTGGCACCCGGTGGCGAGCCTTTCCAATTGCGGTGTTGCCTCGAAAAGGACGAAGCCATTTTACCTTTGGGGATGATCGCTGGTTAACGAGCACTACATTGACGAATTCGTCTTGCGGGAAGAGGGCTTCCTCGACTCGGCTGTGTTCTATTTCAATTTATTTATTTTATTTTATTTGTTCTCGTAATAGTAGTACTTGCATTACTACTTGTAAAAATTTGTTGTACTAGACATAATTTGTTGCAGTGTTTTCAGTCATGTACCACAGATCTCATATCCAACATATTTTTGTCTCTTTGCGCTTGGACAAGGACTTAGAAATCCATGTTGATGTAGTTATACTTGCAAGTCCATGCTGATAACATCATCTTTTAGTATACGCTTGGTCCTAATGCTGATAAGTTTGGTATACTTGGTGAAATCCAAACTCATCAATCATACTCATATTCTTCCTGAATTGCAAGTTTGGTTCCAACCTTTTGTTGGGTTTTGTATACGGAAAATATTTATTACAATGTTTGTATACATTTAACTTTACCTTCTATCTGTTAAACAAACTTGCATGCGAGAATAACGGTATCCTCTTATCTCGTTGATAGGAAGATCATACGGCGTGTAGGAGATCGCAGAAGACTGTATGGATCGTTTGACCTAGCGAGATATACATTTTATTATCACAGCCGAGACAACATCGAGGATAAGTCTGTCGGTGTAGGTTGCAACATAGTCGGATAAAAGTGATTTGTCTTGATCACTTGATATGCTGGTACGTGCGGTTGCGTATTGATTGGACCACAGTGAGATTTATTCAGCAGTCTGACTTAAGAGAATTCAATATCTCGTGTTTTGATTGAATCTAAACCCTAACGAAAGTTCATGATTACGCAATGAATGTTGCTTTGACTTGTTGATCAATGCAAAATATGCATAAGATTATAGCATAGGGAAATAAAGGTATAAGAACCTGAAGGTTGTCGAACCCACAAGGACAGTGCAACGAAGGTATTTCATGTATTGAATATAGTTTTTCAATCTTTTGTTTGGGTGAATCCAAGTTTAAGGATTTTGGGTTTTATGAAAATAGTTTTTGCAAAGAAATTCAAATATATGAAAACACAGATCCTAGGGAAATCTACCAATGTGATCAACATGCAAGAAAATAAATAATTCAAGCCCATAAAAGATACTTTTGGTGGAAAATATGTTAAAGTATAATTAATACCTTGGTCGGACAATTAATACATAGATTATTAACTAGTGATTATCTCATCTCGATCTTAAAAATACAAGTTAATCAATCTCATTAAAAATCAGATTAATCCTACAATTAAATTCTTCTTGGTCGGATAGAAAATCAAGTGAATTGAACCCTTTCTTCCTATTATTAATCTTTACCTCTCGGACTATCAATTAATAACAAAAACCTATTTCAATTTTCATATCTCCATCCCTCTACTGAAAATAGATTTGAAACAAAACCAAAGAGTTTACACCAGTTTTTAGGGTTTGAATAATTATAATCAAAACATGTATCACAAATGGAGAAACCATGCTAGGGTTATTCATCAAATGAATTTTTTTTGACATCCATGAACGATCCAGATTTACTTTGGATTGAGTGATTCAATTTACGACAACGAAATTCCTATACCTTTGTCTGTTGAGTCTTCGCGCGTTCCAGACTGATTTACGAGTCTGGTCTTCAGATTAGTTCCAGCTTACAACTCGATATAAATCCTATACAGGACTTTACATTTTTCGACTATATTGAAATTATCTATAGACAAGCTAAGATGGTTTTGACATACTTTGACCCACCAAAATATAATAACATAAGGAATTCCTAATAAATTTCCAAACACTAGCAAAGTTCAATTTTAATTATAAAGATCTACGATCCGATAAAGTCAAAAAATTATTCAATAAAATTTGATTAGAAAATATAAAAATTTAGAAAAAAAAGATATGCAACGGGAAACGACATGAATCTAGATTTCATAAAAGTAATCTAAACCCAAAAAATTAAAATAATATATTAAAACTATATTATTAATTATAATTTTAAATTAATAAATAAAAATAAAATTATTTTTATAATAATATATTAATGGATATCCGAATTTGATCCGTATCTTATTCGATTAACGGATTATTCGATCTTATCCGAAAATCTCGTGATTTTATCGTGTTGATCCGATAACGACCCGTATCCGATAAGCCTCAATCCATATCCATTATTATCGTGCGGATTTATGTTAGATTATTGGTCCATGTCGAAAATTACCATCCCCAATAAATCATTACATTAATGATGTGTAATAACTAATTGTGTTGGTATCTTCGCCCGCTGCTGCTCGCCCCGTCTCAGCTGAGTGCTCGATACCTGTGTCTCGTCCCAGTCTTTGGGCTTGGCCCTTCTACCTTATCTTTTTGGACTAATGAGACGAGTTTGTTGGGTTGGTCGAATGGACCAATCCATTTGGAGACGAACGCCAAACAATTAGTATTACGTTGGTGTATTCGTCTTGTAGAAAGAGGTCTCTTCGACTCGACTATAATTTGTTGGGAAGGTCTTGGGTTAGGCAGACCAATCCATTTGGAGACGAACGCCAAACAATTAGTATTACGTTGGTGTATTCGTCTTGTAGAAAGAGGTCTCTTCGACTCGACTATAATTTGTTGGGAAGGTCTTGGGTTAGGCAGACCTAAACGATTTAGGCGGGTTTTATCCATTAACCCAAGCCCAAACCCATATAATATACCCTAATTGGGGATTAATAAACCCTATTTGAGATGGATCAACCCATTTGGGTAGGATAAAACTCGCCTAAACCGTTTAGGTCTACCTAACGCAAGTTTTTGCCTAATTTGTTTAGTTTTCTCAGTTCTTGTTCTTCCGATTTTACTGCATTATACTCCTTCCGTCCCAAGTAAATTGTCCACATTTCCTTTTTCATCTGTCCCATAATATTAGTCCACATTCCTAAAATAGCAAACTCTCCACACTCATCAATAAAATATTCATTCCACTAACACCCACTACCAGTCACATGCATTGGTCATCGTGCCGGTCAAATGTGGACAATTATACCGGGACGGAGGGAGTATATTGAACTGAAGTTGCATCACTTGATTGTACACTATAATGCATGATCTGTTCTCATACTACAATTTTATAACGCATATTCTTACTCTTATTTATTTCAATGCTTCATGGCCGAACTCAGACAAAATCTAGGAACTCAACTGTATCTAACGAGGTATAATCTAGACATAAAATTTGAATAACGTGCCATGCATTGGAATAGTATTTATTATATTATATATGTGCGATTCCAAATTTGTACCTAACTCGATTAAAACCGACCATTGAATTTGATTAGACACAAAATCATCTGCTACACGTCATTGTTTTTTTCTGAATTCAATCAAATAGAAGAATTAATTCTAAAAATTTTGCTTTTCCTGATTAAAATAATTAAATTATCAAGATTATTCGGATATTAATTTTGAAACAATCTGAAGTAAAAACTGTAAAATAGAATTAAAGAAAAAAAAAAAGAAGAGGTTAATCCTTATTAGACAAGGAGTGTCCGCAACAACCTAGAGCTAATAATTTGTTAAACACATCCTAAACTCCCACTAAAAAAAAGGCCCCCCCTTTCCAATCAATCATCTGAATTTCAAAAGAGTGTGTAGAAAAGTAGAAAGAAAGATTCCTGTGAATTCCCTTTTTTTAATTAACTAGTTAGGTATTTTTTTAAACGAAGTATTAGAGTTTAGGAAAAGTTGAATCCCTTTTGTTTGTAATTTTCGGAGCTAAATTCTGAAATCACCTGGAACTGGATGCGAAGAAATGCTGTCAAGACTTTAGTTTTCGCTGCTCAACTCAAGGTCTCTCACTCTCTCTCACTTTCATGCGTGGTGCTAATTTTTAATCTGGTAGTTGCGATCATGAAGAAACGATTTTGATGGATTTTTTCTGTTCATCTCGATGATCATGGAGATGGGTATTAACTGGGATTTCACATTTTCGCTTTGGTTGCAAGTTATCAATATTTTTGTGGGCTATTGCGTGTTTCGCAGACCTTCTTGGCGTTATGTCAACGAGTTGGAGTAGTCTACAACTCTACATGATAAATATGGAGCAATTTGAGATAAAATAGTGGGTATTTTCGATAAGACTTAATGTTAGTTAAAGGGACTTTGAAAACTCTTTCTAAAGCCGGCCCACCGTTTACCAAGACGTTGTGTTGTATCTTCTCTCTTGCAGCCGCCTTTTTGTTTATAAACTCGTCAATTTCACATCTCATTTTGAATATTATTTTGCAACGGATTTATGTGTGATAAAAAGTAGGATTATATGAAGGCTCTTGCACGCTGCAGTTGAGAGAAATCGAGCATTTACTTGTGTAGAATTTGGTTTCTTGTTTTAGAGGTTTGTTTAATTTTCATTTGGTTCAAATTATTTTTTTTTGTGCTGTAATAACTGGATTTATCTTTTATGGTTGGTGTTTTGGGGCAGTTGATACTAGTGTCGGAAATTTTGGGATATTTTTTTTTTTTTGGGATATTGAATTGACTGGTTTCTGTGATTCATCATGTAGTTTAGGAGGTTCTGATATTTGCAAAGCTATTGATTATTCACCTGATTAGCTGAGTTGATGGGAAACAAGAGTTCCAGCCCTAGTGATGAGGATAGTTGGAGGCAAGCATCAAGAACTCAGTCTAGTTCATCTTCTGGGTGGCAGCATGATTATGCTCATTCAACTTTTTCACAGTATGCACAGAATTATCCTAAGCCGCATCAACCTTCAACCAGTGGGTCTACTTCATCCTCCACTGCCACCGTGTCAAGTTCATCCTCGGGTTTGCGGCATGATGCAACACAATCATCACATTCACAAGATTCTGAGAGTTACCCTGTAGCATATCCTTATCCAGCTCCAGGGTATCCACCCACTGAGCAGTACTATGCTCCTCCCCAAGATTATACACACCCGTCTCCTGTTCCCGCACAATATGATACACATGTTTCAAACGTACAAGCACCAAAAAGGAAGCTTGATAAGAGGTATTCAATGATTGCTGACAGCTATCGTTCCTTAGACGAGGTATGTGTGGTGCTCTGTTCTGGAAGACATCGATTTGGCAGTTTTGCTTGATTTCACATATCACAAGTTTGAGTCCTCTTATTACTTCATTGAAAGGAATAAGCGGGAAGAAATGTCCGAGGAGCATATATGATATATCCCCAGGCTGGGAATGTGTAGCTTAAGCATCATGCCATTTAAAACACATGCAAATTTTCACCTTTGATAGCTAAGGGTTGGACAAATGTTTGCACCTTAAACTTGGCTTTGAGCATGGAATGGATTTGATACGAACTTGCCGGGGATAAAATGTTTAATTATAATGTAGTGGGAAGGATTTTAATTGGCTTTTTAGAAGGTGCAACTTATGGGTTTATATGCTGATTTCTTTGTCAGTTGGAGAAAATAAACACTCTTTGTTTACACCATGAGATACCATTTGTGGGTATGAATACACAGATGTACACCAAATCAATATCCTAGTGGACTGATCAAAACGGAACATAATTTATCTGCTAGAAGGTTGTAGAAAAGAATAATTGATTGTAAATTGGAAATGGTTAACATTTTGAATTAATGATATGATATCAATGATTCAAGTACTGCTGCGGACATATCAATAGATACTGATAGTTTGAAGGCCAGAATGTTTGTTGAAGTAGAAGAGAATGGTTCATTATTTCTGATTTGAATGTCCTATCTTGGTGATTTGTCCAATTCTTATTTCTGTATACTCTATCTGCCATTGTTCGTGCTCAAGCGTATTCCCTCATAGTAGTCTTGAATATGAATCTTGGGATGCAGGTGACTGAAGCTCTTGCACGAGCTGGTCTTGAGTCTTCAAACCTAATAATCGGGATTGATTTTACTAAGAGCAATGAATGGACAGGTAGATTTATTTTTATTTTATGTAAGATTGATAGAACTGCTAGAACTTGTGTAGAATTATTCTGAATTCACTTCCATTTTTTAGGCAAGAAATCGTTTAATGGTCGAAGCTTACATCACATTGGTAGTGACCTGAATCCCTACGAACAAGCAATAACCATTATCGGGAAAACCTTGGCAGCTTTTGATGATGATAACTTGATCCCCTGTTTTGGGTTTGGAGATGGTATATAATAAATTGTGCTGCTCAATCTTATAATTAACATACTTAGCAATTTGTGATCTTGTTTCTTTCTTTTAATTATTCTTGACAGCATCAACTCATGATCAAGATGTATTTAGTTTCTACCATGATGGAAGGTATTGCAATGGATTCCAGGAAGTTTTAAGCCGTTACAGGGAACTTGTTCCCAATTTGAAACTGGCAGGTAAGTTCATGCTTTGCCCATCTTGTGGAGCTTAACATTAATTTTTTTTTTTCAAAAAAAAAATCTGACTTTCTATGGTGCAGGTCCAACATCATTTGCACCAGTAATTGAAATGGCTATGACTGTTGTTGAGCAGAGTGGGGGCCAATACCATGTTTTAGTGATTATTGCTGATGGACAGGTATGCTACCCTGATACATGGCAGCAACTGTGTTGTTTTTCTTGTGGAGTTGTGTTTGAAGTTATAATATTATTTATGTTTGAACATGCTGGGATTGAGCTCCTTTCAATCCTGATATCATCTTAAGATTTCCGGGCAAAGTCTACACGTGCAGGCACCGACGTGCCACCTAACATTTTCTAATACTTGTACTCTTTCCATATTTGTTTTGAAATCCATGTATCTCCCATCTTAATCTCTTGTAGTGTAAGTATTTGCATACCTCAGAACCATCTATCCGTCTGTCATCGGTTAAAGAATGTGCATCTAATTTTCACATGTACAAAGTTAAAGGAGTCTACCTGTTTCACTAAAATTCATTCTGATGAAGCTAGCTGATTGCTGAGGCGCCACTAGAGCTATTGTCTTTGCTATACTTTATTTGGCTTTGCATGTCGCATAATTCTCGCCATCTTCGACTCTTCATAGGTCACCAGAAGTGTCGATACTGAATATGGTCGGTTGAGTCCACAGGAGCAGAAGACAGTTCAAGCGATTGTTGATGCTAGGTAAACACTATAAACATACTATGTATTGAGTTTTTCAACTTTGGAGTGAACATGTCAGGTGTAATTTTGCTATAACATCTGCAGCAAGCTGCCTCTATCCATTGTGCTGGTTGGGGTTGGAGACGGCCCCTGGGATACGATGAAGGAATTTGATGACAATATCCCCACCCGGGTGTTTGACAATTTCCAGGTGAGTCTCTTGCTTCACATTACACACTCTTAACTAGTATTCTTCACTGAGATGCTCTCTGGGCTTCAGTTTGTCAACTTCACAGAGATTATGGCTAAAAATGCTCACCAAACCCGAAAAGAAACCGAGTTTGCTCTCTCGGCATTGATGGAAATCCCTACTCAGTATAAAGCAACAATAGAGCTCAATCTCCTGGGGTAAACCTCCATTGTTTACTTGTGTGTGTGTGTGTGTATTTCTTCATCTTGTCCATATCTGAGCATGATCCGCTTTACGAGTTTCGTGTCATGGACATTTCAGTGGAAGGAAAGGGAACATTCCAGAAAGAGTTGCTCTTCCTCCCCCAGTCTATGGTGCAGCAGCAGCAGCATTTGGTGGTGTTTCAACTTCAACACGCTCCCCCACAGACGCTTATCAATACGGCTCCAGTTCGTATTACGAGTACACTCCTCCTGCCAATGCAGCCCCTTCTGCTCCAGCCGCTCCTTATGAACACCAGGTAAAATACCTATATTTTCCGACATCCATGAACACGCGTCCTCTGCAACGAGAGTTAAACTCGAACATGTCTCGCAGATCTGTCCCATTTGCCTCAGCAATCCGAAGGACATGGCTTTCGGGTGCGGTCATCAGGTATATACACACACACATATATATATATATGTATCTATATTCTTGATTTGAAACACCAAAATGCGTGAGTTAACATAGCATCTGTTGTGTTTTTGATCAGACATGCCGCGAGTGTGGACAAGAACTTGAGCTCTGTCCAATCTGCAGGAGCCGTATTGAGACAAGGATAAAGCTCTACTGAAAGTAAATCAATCCACCACCACATTATATTCTTTTTATTGCTTCATAGCCTTTTTTACATTGTTTGCTCTTAGAAAACTTGGTTCAGTCTCGATTAAGCTCGTGAACTTTTAAAGTATTCCATGATAAAATTCAATTTGGTATTGAATGAATGAATGAATGAGTTGATTTGATTACACTTGTAGTTGAGAGTCTCATGGCATTGGTTGAGTTTCATTAAATTAATATTAAGAAGCAATAAATATCACAAATTTTTTTTTTGGTTATTATTTTTTTAATAATTTATTTTCTTAAACTGTGCATGTAAAGATGAATTCATTATTCATGGACCAATCCTATGTTTGAGTAACTGTAATTATACTTAATTATTGTATGGAAATTTATATACATAATGAAAATGACAAATTTTACTACGAAATAATTCATCATTTTATGTATATAATAATAGAAGCTTACATTATTACATGGAGTAAATTCCTCGTCACCTAGCTAATAATTATTGTAGTGAATGTGAATGTATTGTATTTTATACATAGTTGAGCCATATATATTTTTTATTAATTGACACATCATTAAATTTGATGTAGGTCTAGGAAATATTTAAATGTGTAATATTACAAGTGAACACTAATTAAATGTTTTGTGGCCTACCCAATTTCCCTGAAGTTAACATTTTAACAAAAAATAAATAGATTTAATTAATAATTATATCATCTAATAATAGACAGGTCATATTTTACGCTAAATTAGGTGTCACATTATTTAGCAAATAATTTTACTATTATCAGACAATTTCATTCATAGAGGAATTGTTAATAGAAAAGGGAGTTGAAAATAAAGAAAGATATAATGTGAGTGAAGGTTGAGGATGAAGAGTAACCAAAATTTCTTTCTGTTTTAGTCATAAATTTTTGGGAAGGTCTCATGTTAGACACACTTACACGATTTCGGTGGGTTTTATTCATTAACTCAACCTAAATCCATCTAATATACCTTAATTGAGGATTAATAAACCTTATTTGGGATGGGTGAACCCATTTGTGTATAAATAAAACTCGTCTAAACCGTTTAGGCGTGCCTAACGCAAGTTTTTGTCTAAGTTTTTACATTTATGTATAATATTGAGATCATATTTAGTGTATAAAGTTTTTATAGTATAATTTTGATTATCATGAGCTTATAATTTTGGCAAAAACTTGCGTTATGCACACCTAAACGGTTTAAGCGGGTTTTATCAATACCCAAATGGGTTCATCCATCCCAAATATGATTTATTAATTCCTAATTAGGGTATATTAGATGAGTTTGACTTGGGTTAATGGATAAAATTCGCGTAAACCGTTTAGGCGTGCCTAACCTGGTCCTTCCCTATAATTTTTACTTAATTGCATGATAGTGACATTTTTGTTAAGTAAAAAAACAACGGAATCCAGAATAGCCAAAACTAGAATGAGGATGGGGCAAGCATTGGGTCGACGGGGTCGACCCTCTCATAAGATTTTGATTTTCTTTGTTTTATATATATGTAAATAGATTATGGATTCTATAAAATTATAACTAAGCTCTCATGACACTTGAATTCTGCATCCGCCAAATAAAAACGCGAAGGCTCCATTGACTTAAGGCAATAAACATGGTTGTGTAATCGAAAACAAATGATAATAGATAATTAAGGTACCTTTTCACCAAGAAAAAAACACTGCAATTGATAGCTACTTTTTTTCTCACAATCAATTCTCTCAATAAAACTACACTCTACAAACTTAATGCCTAATTAATGACATCAAATGCAACGCAACACAACAATATACTTGAAAAATGACACCCCGCCATCTCCTTTCTTGCTCTCATTCCTTCAAGATTCTCGATGATGATGGCCTCAACTGCAGAGGTCTCCTACACAAGGCTGAGTCGAGAGATTTGGTTGGATGGAGGCGATTCGACGTCGACGACGACGCGTGAGCGATCGTCGTCGAAGAATCCGAGGCTGAGAAGGCTGCGCATGGGGAGGAAAGTGAGAGTGAAGAAGCTGATCCCTCGTTGCAAGAATTTGTTGGGAGAGAAACCGAGTTTGGTGAAGATTGTGTGGAGCAAGATTTGTGAGAGATTGAAGGAAAGCCATTCCCGTTTTGGTGATATTTTTGCTGGGAATTATGTGTTCATGCATGTCACTCCATCTCCGATTAAGTATGCTACCACATTCTTCACCTGATTCATTTTCTTGTTTCCGAATTCAAATTATCCTTTGTTTCGTTTTTTTTTAAAAATAGAATACATTAATTTAAATTTCACTTCAAATATTTCTATTGCATTCTTCATTTATACTTACATCTCATGGGTCAGGATTTATAAGATGATGTTTGTATTTGAAATATTGAAGAGAAGGAGATTCATCAGCTCTATTTCATTTGATATGCAATATTTTACAAGTGTTTTGTAGTAAACTCAAGTTGTAATGAAGGAATTGAGAACTTTCTCGTATAAAAGTTCACAATTAATTATATTAATATGATATGTTTTGAGAGATGAAAAAAAATAAATTCATGCGAATTTGTGCTCGAAATGTTGGAATCTAGTGCTATTTCTAAGAATAGTTTTACTTTTTAAAAATATTTAAAAACTACAAAAAAATAAAATAAAAATCATCACGTAGGTTTAATATTTAGACATATCGCTAGTCAAAGAAATCAAACAAATCCAACATAAAACAACGAGATAAAAATAAAAATTGCACCTCGTAAAAAAAAAAAACTCTATAGTATTTGAACTTGATTAGTGAGTAGTGACTAGTAAAGCAAAGTCCAAATATTTAAAAAAAAAATTGATTTGCGAGATTTTTATTTACAAATCTTTATAAATAAAATTCACTACATAAAAATTGGTGACTAAATAAAAAACATTACATTAAAAGGAAGCAATTGGGTACATGGGAGGTGCACGGAACTCCCGTACAACAGCATCGTGAGATCGCCACGTCTGCATCATCTCAACCCCAAGGCCCAAGGGTTTATGAGTTTGCAGTCCCTTCTTCAACTGCTGAAAAATAAACCTCAAAAGATCTAATTTCAAATCTCCGACGCCTCTTTCCACCATGAAGCTCCTCCGCGCAATCTCAGGTGCTCCTTCTCAACCTATCGATTATCCATACATGGAAATGTATACATATTTATAGTAGTAGAAGAGGAAGATGGTGTAGTTGATTTGACATTGCATCTGCGTATGTGTGCGGAGTGGATTGGATAGGTGATGTTTGGAATTTTGTTGTTTAATTATCTGGTTATATCGTGTTTAGGAAACCATCGAGTTGTAGTTCGGACGCTAGGGCGTCGGAATTTCTGTGCGCCGTCGGAGGAGTACGCAAAGCGGAATTATGCGAGCAATGAGGCTGGGTACAATACTGTGATTAGCTCGCTTACTGCTCAGCGAAGGTGTTGTCCATTTATTTTCCTTCATGTTCTTACAGTTTTGGGATGCGATATGCTTTGGTGTTTCTCTGATGTATGATTCGGCTGAGGAAATTGAGAAGTTATTCCGAGTCGAGTATGATCGCGTTAATGGCAGAAAATGAGGAATTTTAATCATGTTATAATTATTCTGAGGAATTTTATGATATAATAAAAGATGTAGAAGTTTATATCGTATTTTTCTTTGCAACCTGAATGAGGAAAAACCGGTTTCACACTTTGTCTCCCTCTATGGTTCATATGCTAAAAGGTGGCGTAGTTTCATGTTCCTTGTGTTGGGTAATAATGCTGGGTATCATTTTTGATGTTAGGAGTTATTTGCTGAGGGACGTGTATGATGATATGATGCTGGACGGAGTGAAGCCAGAGAGGGACACATTTCACTCACTTATCGTGGGTACAATGAAAGGGTCTCGAATTCAAGACTCATTCTTTTTCCGTGATGAAATGAAAGCAATGGGTTTGGTTCCAGATGTATGTTGTTTCTCACCTTTTTCTACCTCTATTTTTGATAACTTATAGTTGATCAAGAAAATTTGGATTGAGATCCTGTTATCCTCCCGTTGGAAAATACACATTTAATATGAGCTAGTTGAACGAGAAAAGATGAACTACTAAAGATGACATCAGAAGATCAGTAATCCAATGTCTTGCTCTCGGTCATGGGACTAGCCGATTTCTTGCGACTTTTATTGCCAATATCCTAACATAATGATGAAACTGGTGTTTATTTTTCATCAGGTGGCTCTGTACAACTACTTGATTTCTACCTGTGGAAAGTGCAATAACTCTGATCAGGCGATTTCGGTACTCGCATCTCAAGATCCATTCTTTCTTGCTTTTGCTTGATTTTCCATTGCTTGAAAAGTAATGAAATGTAGTTAAAGATCTGTTATTCTTTTCGACTGAAGCTTCTTGAGGAAATGAAGAGATCTGAAGTGAAACCTACGGGGCAAACCTACATATGTCTACTTCATGCATGTGCAGCATCTGGCAGATTAGATCGCGTGTGAGATTATTGTTTTTGTTAGCTTACTTTTTTACTTTTTTTAAAACTCTGACTGTTTGCATAGACTATTTGTTATGCTTATGCATAGACTGCAACAAACTAACTGCAATTTTAAGCAGCAATAGCAATAAGCCTGGGTGTGTGTCCATGCTGAATATGCCAGTAGTTTTCTTCAGTATTTATTGTTTCAATTCTTTGTTAGGTGTATTTGGACATTTTAAGGTTTTGTTTTATTGATTAATAATGATTACCTTGTTTAGTACAACTGACATGTCCTAGTAGCACATTATCTTCATTTTGCTTTGCAGATATGCAATAGTACGAGATATGACTGCTGCTGGTCTTGGTTTGAACAAATATTGCTATGCTGGACTTATTCTTGCACACAGGAACAAGTCACCTCCCTCGGATGATACAGCTGCTAAAGTAAATATTAAATTATGCTTTTGAAATATTCTTTATGAAGTTGATACTTCCTCCTTTAGTATATATGATTTTGCTGATAAAGATGTTTGAGATATATCTTGCTCCTTTTTCTTTCTGGCTAGATTATTGAGCTTGTTGAGCAGTCTAAGGGGTGGTCCTCAGTTGATAGTACAACTGACATTGCTGAGAATGTTATGAAGGGAATTTCTGAAGAAGAATTATATAATCTGCCTACAGCTGAATATGTTAATCGCCGTGGTGGATTCATAGCCAGACAGTTCACTGTCTACCATGTTGCATTTTTTGCTTGTGCTGATCTGAGGGATATCCAGGTAATTAGTGATTAGTCTAATGCTTTCATTGACGTAATGACGTTCTACAGTTGGGATTCTTCTCCTATTTCCTTTATAGTCAGACAAGTTGACTACTGATCTGAGGTTGTAAAACAGTACATGATAAGAAATGTATGTGTCCCCATATATCTTCGGGTTAATGGACAGAGCTTACAAAGTTACAAGAAAGTGATTTTTGATTCTCTCTCTTATTTTTCACTTAAGTTTGGGCTTGCTGTTGATTCCTGGCAGGCTACTGAAAATCTTAGGGAGATGCTTGAAAAGGAAGGAAAATCTCCTGATGTCTACATGTTGGTGCAAATTATGAGGCATGTCATGATCAACTGTCTAACAATTTTTTTAGTTTTCATATCAAAAGTCGTGTGTAATTTTTTTCTTAGTTTGCAACTTCTATATAGTGTTGACCTCTTGTCGTTGACACCATTTATGCATACAAAATACACCTATTAAAGTTGGCTAAGAGTTTTGAACTTAATCAACCACCTCTGTAATGAATTTGCATTGAAAAGCTTGATTAATTTGCGCAAAAAAAAAATAAAAATAAATAAAAGGACTACGAGGATAATATGAGTGGGCATTTAAACTCCAGTTTAGGAAGAGAATCTAAAACTAACTACTGGATCTTTCTGAAGAGCAACCAAAACTGTTTGAACTCTGAAACACTTGAATGAGTTTTACCAAGCTCCATCTGAGGATGGAGCTTCTAATTATTAGATTTATTCTTGCTTCCTTGACACGTATATAAAGTTTGGTAATGAAGTTTGTATATATTTGTAAAAGAAAAGGTGAAGGTTGATCCCTATCATATTACCAGTGGACAAACCCAAGTATTAGTGTTTGGCAGGAAAATGGGCCCTTTATTTTACAAGGCGAACTCATAAATAACAAGCTTTGATGGATGAAGGGGGGAAATGCAAGATATGTTGTTAAAGGGAAAAAGGTTTGATGTTGTTAATTTATTGTTAGAAAATTCTAGTCCTCAATATTGATTATAAATTGGGGCACTCTGGATTAATGAATTTAGTATGTGGAGTATGGACTATGTTTTACCATCAAGATGTAATCAAATGTGATAAAATAATTTGATAATCCTAATATGGGATATCATGAGAGTCCAAACAAGCTAATAACAAATAATGAATCTGCATTACTGTTATCTCATATTAATCATACATAATAATGCTATGCAGGCTAGTAAACAAGCCCATATGTGAAACTGATGCTTTTTTCTTATTCCAGATGATATGTCAAAAACTCCTCTCTTGCTTATTATCAATTTTGCTGATAATGATATCTTCTATGCGTGAACTCCCAAATGAAGGTGCTATCTTGGTGCTGGGGACTTGGACAGCGGGCTGAAGATTTTTGAAGAGTACATGAAATCAAACAGACCTCCTATGATAGAACTTTATGTGGTGAGTAAGTTCTTAAGCAGTCACACTATCTTCCGCCAGCTAATATATTTATCTCATGAGACATTAGCTGCAGTGTATTTAGCCTTTTGGTGACATCAGGCATGATGAAGTGGAAAGCATAGTTGAATTTTATGTTATTATGTGAACTATAGTAAAATGTTTTGTCTTGCCATTTGCTCTTTGACTCTTTATCTTCACAGAGCTGATGGTTTGCCTCGTCAGGTTTTGTTTATCTAGCTGAATTAGCAATACTGCAGATGTCTTATAAGTTGCTTAAGATCAAAAAATAAAATCACGCCTTTATGATAAATCTTGTACGACATTGTGAAGAGTTGAGTCTAATGTATCTGAATACTCATGTAATTTACCTTATATTGGATTTTTTGTAATTTTTTATGGTCAAACTTGTTTCACATTTGCTTTACCAGTATACTTCTAAACCTCGTTCTTCTTGCTCCAGTTAAGCTCGGTGATTTGTTTAATAATGCAACTTTTCTTGCCATGCAGGCACTAGTAGAAGGAGCAATGATTGGATATACGCCGAGGGGCATGCAAATTGCCCAAGACATTCTTGTACGCTTTATAGCTTGCTTCTCTACTGCTAATAATAAGTCACTTATATGCATTGCATTATGTAATTTGTAGATGAAGGAGCTGGTTGATATTACTACCACTTAAATACCTCCTTTTAGTTAATATCATTTTTCAATGTCGATAAATTTTCCTTACCTATTTGTCATCTGTCGTCCAGGTTGATTTGAATAACAGAGGCATGTTTTTGAGATTTGATTTGGCAAATGATCTCCTCTTTGCTGCTTCTGGTGAAAAGGTAAGAAATTAAATGAATACAAGCTATGACTCTGCGAATAAATTTTTAGTGATATTATCTTTGTTGTGCTGACATTTCTAAGACTGCATGTCTTTGTTCCCACGTCTCACTGTTCGGACTTGCTATATTTTTGTTGTTCTAGACTGGTGGGTACACTGTTGCCAACTTATTGTGGGATATGATGCAAGCTCGTAAAATGACCCCGACACTACCTACTGTTGAAGCGTATCACAAGGGTTTGAAAGTGAGTTATATGAGTTCATATTAAGTTATTAACATTGCCAGCTAACTACGTTTATGATCCTGGAGCTATTTTTGTTTATTAATCATCTTTCTGTTGCAATCGTGTCTCAGGAAAGAGAGATACCTGAGGATGATCCGCGACTCATGTTGGTCACCTCGACACTCAAAAGTCTTCAAGCTAGAGGTGGACCTGGATTTGGAAGATGAAACTTTGAAGAATGTTAGAAAATTTTATGATTTTCTTGTAGTGGAATAATTCCTATATGAAGGGTGGTTTCCTGCTATTTTTGCATGGATGAGTTGTTCTGATTGCTAATTTATCGACTAGTCTAGGTCTTTAATGCAAACTGAAATGTGCATTTTTGCAAAAATGGTTCTCGATTTTATGTTGCATTTGATTAGTGCATGCTGTGTATGTTTTATGTTACATTTTAACAAAGGTCTAATATGCAAAATGAAATGTGCATTTTGCAAAAATGTTTCCTGGTTTTATGTTATATTTGATTGGTGCGTGCTGTATGTTTTACTGCTGTATCCTCAACGCAAACATAAGATCATGTTTTCTTTCTAAGCCATGTGTGTTAGGACTTAGGACTTGGATTCAAATATAACCCCAAACTAGTGTTGATAATTTTTAACACAAATATGCATGGAAATAATGAGTTTAAATACAATATGATCTGTTAAATTTTAAATATGAACACAATACGGACACATTATTTATTTGTTCGATAATACAATATTAACTTATTGTGCACAAACACAATATGTTATCAAGATGTACAAAAACAACACAAGAATTTTGTATTTTTAATGGGTTGACATCGATACACGTGCAATGATGGTCCTATCCAGAAGCAGGAATTCTACTTTGTGAAGTAATAATATGTTTAAACACTTTACTTCTTGCATGAAGCCCCTATAGCTCAGATGGTAGAGCGTCAGTCTTGTAAACTGAAGGTCTGTAGTTCGATTCTGCATGGGGGCACTTTTACCTTTTCCTTTTTTTTTTTAATGAAAAAAATACATTATTTTAATCGAAAATGCGTAAAATGAAAGAAATTAAAATAAAATTACTCCTTTTGTATTTTTAACAAAAGTCGTATCCTCTGATTTATGTTCAAACCCCTAATCAATCAATCAAAGTCTTGCAAATGAATTGATTCTGCCAAATCCTCGGCTGAGAAATGGCGTCTTCTATCCTGCAGAAGCTGCTCAGGAGCCAAGCCCGACCCGTTTCCACACTCCTGACTCATTCCCATCGACCTCTTTCTCCTCCATCCCTTTGGCCTCTAATCCAGACCCCTAAGCTGAATGATCCGAGTCCAGATCAACTTGAAACGGATCATTTCAAGCCTAAGCATTCTCCCCCCGCCCAAGTTTACCCTAGTTTCTCATTCGAGTTTTTTCTCAACCCGGTTGCCCCATCTCCATTGATTCGACCCGAATCTGATGGAGAAGCGGTTGAGCCTAATGTGATACGAGCTGACAGTGTGAAGAAGAAGAGGAAAAAGAAGATGAATAAGCACAAGTTGAAGAAGCTGAGGAAGCGGATGAGGAAGAAGACTTAGTTTCGATTGTTTCGTTGTTTCGGTGAGATATTGCTTATTTCTTTCTGGCTTTTGGCCTGAACTCGGAATTTAGCTTATTTTTCTCGCGCAATCCACCATTGAAGTCGGTTTAGTCCATGTTAACCTAGGACATCAATAATATTCACATTTGTGGTTTGATTATTGATATTTTCCGTGCAAATTGATGTACACCTGTTGGGATTATGCCAAATTTTAGTTACATTTTAAAAAATTAATTATCGATTTATCAATTTGTTATTATGGGTTGGGGCGGGTGCATATGAGAGTAATTTACATTTATGTGGATTTGATACGCTTATTTTATGTTTTGTAGTTGAACTGAATCCTGTGGTTTATGATGTTTTCTTTATGGTTTTCCTGCTGACTGAATGGAGATTGGTGGAGGTTTTGAGAGTGATCTGACATGTAATTAGACAACTATGCTTGATTGGCAAAACAGTTAATAGACATTATTGCGAAGAATCTAAAGATTCATAATTGGTGGGTGTGAATTTGATATATGGGATATGCTGAGATCTGATCGTGGGAAGTTTTCTCGTCTTGATTATCTGCAGTATCGTTTTAAACACATTATAAATGATTTAGGAAACTGGGAATCTGCACCTGACACATTGTTGGATAGAACATCTTGTCACTCATACACCATACATTTTACTCTATGTCTGTAGAAAAGCTGAGTAATTTGCATACAACATTCATAGATTAACCTTGCTTTCTTCTTCATCGTTTAAGTTCATTTTTCTGGCATCTATGAATTGTTTTCAAACAAAGAAACCAGCCTTTCTCCCAGATGTTTTGCAAGTTTCTGGTAGTCTTTGTTGCATAAACAACTTAATTCTGATTTCTTGCTATATGGAAATAGGTAGATAATGCTAACTACAAATGCAAATTCGTCAAAGTGCCCCAGTATCTATAAATTCTCATGCCTAGTATATGTAATTTTTGCACCAATACATATCATTTTCTCAGTCTAGTTTGTGAGAATGATCTTATATGGCTGTTTTTGCTCAATTTGAATTTGCTTCATGACTGCAGATTTTATTTTTGTAATGTAAATGTTTCATCTTGTAAATGAACTATGAAGGGCTTGGTGTTAGATTCTGTGGTCATTTCATTTTATGAGGAGAATGCATCCCCCGTGGTTGGAGCTTGTATTGCACCTTATAGCTCTTGTCTTCTGGTAGCATTGCTTCTGTATGAGGACACTTGCTGTAAATCTAAACCACAAACACTGGTATATCAGGTCTTAAATTTTTCTGATCGCGTAGATATGTTGCTGCACCCCCAACCATTGTTATGCTTAATCACAGTAGGGGTAGATCACAACTTCTCTCTTCCAACACTGCCATCTTTATATTTTGGTTTTGCAACTCTGCCATCTTTATATTCTGATATTGCAAATTGTGGCTTGGTAACATATTTGGGATCTGCCTTTGAGCCAGCGGCTGTTTCCTTTAATGAGTCGCTACTGTGCCATAATGGTCACTCATGGGGCCTTCTTCATTCCTCTTATTACCTTAACTATTCTTCTACTCTATGATGAAAAAAATAAGTTAACTATGAACAATTGGTTCGATGGCTTTGGATAGAGAGCTGAAAGCTATGAATTCATTGGTGGCTGGACTTTTTCTTCAATGCCTTCACTCTTTGGAATGCAGGAAAGCTGTGTGAGCTGTTTTTGTGGAACTATCATGTAGTCTTGGGATGAAGTGACCTTAGCATTGGTTTGCATTGTTTAGTCTTTCCTAAAGGCCTTATAATGACTGGTATAGACATGAAGAATGAGATATATATATATATATTTTCCTTGTAGATTTAGTTGGGCATTGCAGTAGAATAATCTGTTTGGTTGATATACTTTCCGTCAATACTTGAAATTGATTTGGATGTAAAAAAGCTCATATATGAACTTTGAGATGGAATAAATCAAAGCAGTGCTCTCTCATAATAATCATTACTACTTGTGCCAAATATATTCAGGATTTTACACATAAGGTCGCATATTCAATTTATTACCTTGTTCATAATAAATTTGTAACATGTATAGGTAGTATGTTCTGGCTGAAATCTTTGTCGTTCATACTGTTAAATATATTTATGATTGGTGGTCAATGGTGGGAGGTATGGAAGATGTTTTTAGATGATGGGGACCAAATTTGATTTGATTCAAAAATATTGCAAGTCTAACCCACGACAATGATCCAATACCAATGGCTAGGGGTGTTCGTGGTCTGGTCGAAACTGGTTATCGGCCAAATCGGATTAATTTGGCTGATTATAAATTCGATTTTCAAACTAGTGGTTTGAAAATTTTGAAACCGGTCAAAATTGGTTTGGCTACGGTGGCTATTTCGGCTGGACTGGCTGGATATTATCAATTCAGGACCCCGAAAGATGATTTAATTATCGATTGAGGACCGAAAAATTAATTCTCAATTCAGGACACGAAAGATCACAAAAATTCTCAACCCAGGATCCGAAAGATAATACAACTCTCAATCTATTGAACTATCTTTTGAGTCATGAATCGACAATTATACTTAAATATATTATAATTAAATATACTATAACTAATAAGTATATGTTGTAGTTTAGTTGGTAAGTTTTTACCCTTTCATACAATTGATTCATGTTCAAATTATTTGGCTAACATCTTTTAGTTTTAGTTTTATATTTTTTTTATCAAAAATAAAAAATCAACTAATAAGTGTATTAACATTAAATATTATAATTTTGTACATTAAATTAAGTCTTAACATCATTATTATAATTATGCATGCGTCTTTTTCGATTTTACATTTGAAAATTAAGATTATAAACTTAGTACAATATTGGCTCATGTGTCTCTTTCTATTTTACATTAAATTATATTGTAATAAGTAATAACAAATAATAAATATTAGCTAATTTACATTTCAACCATAGTTTTTTATATATCAAATAAAGTCTCAACTCTCAAAATATATTCCCATCTTTCACAAATTAGAAAAATATATCTTCAAGTTTTTCTATTAGGGAATTATATTCCAAAGTATAGTTCTGTTAGAAAGTTTTGTCATTTTGTGGTGACTAAGCAGTTAAGTGTAATGACTCAATGCCACATGACACCAAATCAGCGTTATGTGGCAAATGACGTGATATTTTTATTTTTAAATAAAATTTTTAATTTTTAATATATTCTAATTAAATTATAAATGTATTTCTTTTTTTATATTTTAGTTTTCCAATAATACTTTTATTATTTTAATTAATATATATATATATATATATATATATATATATTTATTCTATAAATAAAAAACATTATACAAATTATGTTAAAAAAATAAAGAAAACAATACATTATTAGTTGAAAAAAAAAATAACTAAAAAAATAAATATTCTCTTATCTTAACAACGAAAATTATTTATCGGATAACTAAGAAAATAAATATTCTCTTATCATAACAATGAATGAACATAGATCAAAATTCAGCCCTTGATTTCGAAAATAAACGTCCCTGATTGTTGTTGCCATTTATCATTGTCGATAGCTAGAGGTGAGTATTCGGTTATTCGGTGCGATTATTTCGCGAAAAATAATCGAACCAGAATAACCGAAATTAAAATGAAAGTAACCGAACCGAATTGAATTACGGAAATAACCGAACTGAAATTTTAAATTCAGTTTTCATTTTTTTTTGGTAATTCGGTTATAACCGAAATTACACTTGGGAATTGAAAATCAATAAAAATCAAAATTATTATTTAAAAAAAAATCAATATATGAAAATTAATAAAAAAAATTAAATCAATAAAAAACGAAATTATTATTTTAAAAAATAATATATATATTATTAAAAAAAAATAATAATAATATATATTATTTCGATTAGTTCGATTATTAAGCTTCCGAAAAAAATAACCGAATTGAAAACCGAAATTGTAGAAAAAAATTACCGAACCGAACCAAAAATTGAAATAACCGAACCGAAATAACCGAAATTTATTCGGTTCGGTTTTCAATTTTCGGTTTTTCGGGTATTTTGCTCACCCCTATCGATAGCTTCTTCTATCATTAAAAGGGCAAATTAGTCCTAAACGAAAAAAATTGAAATTAAATTAAATTTGCATGCTGATTTTTCGAATTCAGCTACCAAAACAAATTCCCACGATTTTTCATTATTATCGTATAAATTGGAAAGAGAAATAAGATCATGTTACATATTTTTGGTGTTCGGTTACAAAAAAAAATACACCACGATTTATTCCATAATCTTAAGTTAATCGTTATCATTGTTTATGACTTTGTGTGTCATTGTAAGGTAATTATGTCAAAGTGTGATAAACTACAAGGTGAAATAAGATTTTCTGGCTGATTTATCGGGTGTGGTTTCAACGACCACTAATCTATTATCGTTAAATGCATAAACAACTTTAATTATTCGTACAATGATAATATGATATTGAATAAAGATAATAATGATCTTAGAGGTGTATTAAAAATCAATTAAGATTAAACCGACAAATTTTGATAAAATGATATTAAATACAAGTAACAATGTTAATGTCAACAACGTACAATGATATTTAATAAAGATAACAATGGTATTAAAATTATCGATTTAATCAATTAAGATTAAACCGATAATTTTGATAAAATGATATTGCCTACATGTAACAATGATAATGTCAACAACGTACGATGCTACATATCAACTGAGTTCACACAATGTAGAAAATAAATAAACAATTAACAATCCATTAACAAAGATTTCGTCGAGCCCTACAGTTTACAAAAATAATGACACACATTTAACAAAACAATGATAATCACATATAACATAAAAATAATGAAAAATTACAGAGATTAAATAACTATATACATAGTAGCCTTGTGAATATTCCATCACAATCTCCACTGATGGTTGGCTTCTTGTTTTCTGCATATATTTACAAATTACAAAGATTAAATAACTATATACATACAATAATATTCAGAAAAAATTGCAAAAAAAAAAAAGGTTATTAATCAGCATGAACTCACATTGCAGAAGTCAAGAAACGGAGGGCTAGCAGTGTCGTCAAGCAAATCGGAGTGATCTTGAATCTTGTTTCGACATTGATTCTCTCTCTTCTTTTTCTTCCTGGCGAGAGCATTTCTACACGACGCCTCATCGTTAATCGCGTGGTGATAGAAACCTTCTTCTTCATGCAAATGCGGAGGCCCGGATGAGGCATCCGACACCATCGACAAATCTTTATCTTCTTCTTCCTCCTCTTCTTCATCGTCGTCGTTGTTGGATCTTTTGCATCCCTGAAAACCCGATTCCTTCGACCATGGGGGAATCCTTTTTTCGACCGTAGCAAGCATCTGGAGAAATCGAGGAGTGATCCATCTGCACGTGGTGGGGATGATGGAGGGGAACGTGAGGATTGAGAGAAGCGATCAGAGGAACGCCCGGATGCCGCTGCGATTTATGTTGAGGCGGTAGAAGGCAGCGACGACAGCGGGAGAGCTCTCTGGCGTGATGGATTGGTTGTTCTTTGAGGTCGTGTGACAGATTTTCTAATAAAATTGGTGTGCAACAATAATAATATAAATATATGCTAACAAATAAAATCTCATGAAATTAGGAACTATCATAATTATCAAATCTAATAAAATTGTTACTACTTAAAACACCCTTTCAATTAAATTAAAAAATAAATTATCTACCACATGTCATTATTGTAGGCATCAGATAAAAAAAATGAACGTCTGGATCATAGGTCATAGTTCATTCAGGTCATATAGTTCAGAAATGAACGCAACTCTCTCTCTCTCTTTATATATATATATATATATATATATATATATATATATATATATATAGTTGTGATCATATGAGAATAGTTTTTAGTATGAGAAATGAGAATAAATCTCAGCCTTTGATCTTGTCATTTCAACTCTCAAGATCTATTTATTTTCATGTGTAGTTTTGGTTCATTATCGTGCATTGTTACATAATTAAGGATATTTTTGTAATTTAACTTTTTTTTTTCAATCTTAAATCAAATCTAACTTAATATTTGACCATGTTTTCTTATTCCTTTTTTATGCAACCAAATTTTTATTCTCTTCTTCGTGCGATCCTATTTCTTTTTTGTTGTCTCCGCCGTGGAGTCCATCTCGCTCGTCTCCATCCTCGGTTTCTTCTTCGTCGTCTCCACCGTGGAGTCCATCTCACTCGTCTTCTTTCTTGATTTCTTCTTCATCTTTTGCAGCTGCACGATTGATGTACGTTTCAATTATGCTTCCTGCGCGTTTCAATTATTTATCTCCAGCGGTCTGTGGCCGCGGGTGGTGTTTTTGGTGGTTCTGATTTTAGTTTGATCGTAGATTTCATCTCTTTGTATGATGTTTGTATTCTATCAAATAAGTGTTTGTTGTTTTGCTTGTCTGAGTTGTGAGCTATTATACTGCATATTAGTTCCTCTAAGATGCATGAAGAATTGTCAATAATGAACTGTTCAAAAGTTGATTATTTTAATGTATTAGTTCTTTTAAAAATGCGGATTAGTGCTTCTAAAGATGCACATAGAATTATCAGTAATGAATTACGGAATCCTTATTGTAAGACTATGATTCTTTTGAGTAGATATGATAAGAATATTCAAATA